>CAKNXH010059075.1:31234-41237 GCA_932178445.1 Andricus quercusramuli
CTTCAAGTATCCTAAAATGAAGGTCAAGTTCGTTAGCCAGCTATTTTGGATGAAAATTCAAAAAGTGAGCGCTTTTTCAAAATTGTTGGGACCACTTTTTTTTCAAATCTAAAAATTCTATGCACGTATATTCGTAGTACTCTAAAAGATAAATAATTTATCCCAATTAATTTTTTTGATCAAACAAAAATTACTGGAGTTATAGCATTTACAAAATTCCAAAAAACAAACGAAAATGAACATTTTAAGCCAAACAACGCACGATAAGAAAAACATTCAGGAGAAGAAAAATGTTTCTTTTTGAACACGCTACAATACTGTTATAAGACTTTTCTCTATTTTTTGAGAAATCGAAAATTCAAATTTTTATCGCAAAAAAATCAAAAATTCCATTGTGCTGTCAAAATATACAGAATATGAAGAAAGAACAAAGAATGCAAAATTGTGTATGTAAAAAAGATATGCAAATTTGTTATTGATCACTTTTTGATAAAATGCGTTTCTTTTGTTTTATTCGTAAAAAATAGCATTAAAAATAGAAAAATTAAATCTTTGGAAAAACAACACAAGGGTATAAAAAGACGAATAGACAAAAATTGTGCATTCAAAAAAGATCTACATTGGCAATCACTTTTTGATAGAATCCATTGTTTTTGCTTTAATCTTAGAAAATAAGATTAAAAATGAAAGAATTAAATTTTTGGACAAACGACACAAGCTATGAAAAAATTAATAGGCAAAAGTTGCTCACCCAAGAAAGAGCTATACAAATTTGTCGTAAATAATTTTTTTAAAGAATTGTATTTTTCGTTTTAATCATAAATAATCGCATTAAAAATAAGAAAATTAAATTTTTGGAAAAACCACACAAGAGACGGAAAAAAATTGAGAAAAAGTTGTTCAACCAAAAATGATCTACAAATTTTTTATAAACTTTGGTTATAAAAATTTTCATAGAAACACTTTACGCTAGAATGCGTATTTTTGGTTCAAATTGTAAAAAATAACATTGAAAATAAACAAATTGAATGTATCGAAAAACGACTCAAGTTGCAATAAACTGTTTAATAACAAAATTGTTTTTTTTATAGGTCGCGCACTTTTTATATTCTCATTCTAATGAGAAGGTATTGGTTTTATGTAAAATTTGACTTAGTCGGTTTTCATCAAATCTCCACGTTTTGAGACCCCCTGAGCTAGAAAAAAAGGTTTTCACCAAGGTGTCTGTCTGTAGTCTGTCTGTCTGTCTGTAGGCACGATAACTTTCGAAAAAATAATCAGATTGGGTTGTGCTTTGGCACACTTCTTTAGGGCCTAAAAAGAAAGAACAAGTTCGTTAACCAGCTAATTTTGATCAAAATTCAAAAAGTGAGCGCATTTTGAAAATTTTTGAGACCATTTTTTTCCAAAATTCAAAAATTCTATGTACGGTTATTCATAGTACTCAAAAACTCAATCAATTTATCTCAATGACTTTTTCGGTTAAAAAAAAATTACCGGAGTTATAGCATTTTCAAAATTACAAAAAACAAACGTAAATGAACATTTTATGCCGAAAAACGCACGATATGAAAAAAAGTCAAGAGGAGAAAAATTTTTCTTTTTGAACACCCTACAATATTTTCATAACAACTTTTTGAATTTTTTGAAAAATCAAAAATCCAAATTTTGATCACACAAAAATAATGAAAAATCAATAATTTCATTTTGCTGTCAAACTATGTAAGATACGACGAAAGATGAATGGAACAAAATTATGCGCCCAAAAAAGATCTCCAAATTTGTTATTATTCACTTTTTGATATGATGCGTCGTTTTTGTTTTATTCGTAAAAGACAGCATTGGAAATAGTAAAATTAAATTTTTAGACGAATAACACAAGCTACGTGAAAAATGAGAGAGACAAAATTTGTTCATCCAAAGAAGAGGTACAAATTTGTTATGAATCATGTTCTGATAGGATGCGTAGTTTTTGTTTTATTCGTGACTTTTTCATTTCGATCATACGGTGCACAGAACCGAGCGTGGAACGCAAGGTTCAAATTATTTCCAAATCACATATCGAGCGCGAAGCGCGAGATCCAACCGTCGCGCGCCCTAGGCGCGCTCAAACTTGCGAGCGAAGCGCGCGATGATTCGGTAAAAAATTAATTTGGTGACTCACCTGGGTTATAATTGTTCTTCGGGCAAAACAATTTTCAAATTTAAACAAAAACATGTTGTATTTTTAATACAAAAGTGTTATAAAAAATAATTTTTCTCATATCCACACTTGTCTAAAATATCTGAAAACAATTTGTTCGTAACCGTTGGGGAAGGAGAATTGTTTAAACAATTTGTTTAGTTGTAGGATTTGCAGAAAATCTGATTAAACCATTCGATTTTATAGAAAACATTAAATAGATCAGGCGTTGAATAATTTTGTTCTGCACCCAATTCGTTATGTAGTATAAATAAATGCTCAAGCGCGTCTCGTGCATGTTATGCAAATGTTTATTTATGCTATATAACCAATTGAGCTAGGAAAGAATCATAAAAAACCTGAAGTATGCGCAAGTCTTTCCGGAGAATCGAATGGCGTTATCAGGTTTTCGAAACAAAAATTGTGTAAACGCTTGAAAAATCAGATATTTCTTCTTGAAAAATCGTCTTTTCATCAAAAGCACTCATCCCAATATTAACTTATCTGCTACGTCTATTATTCTACCCATGGGGCTTAATAAATTGGAAAATTGTTTATAACTTTAAACATTCTTTTTAAGTGTTCAATTCATGACAATTTTTCGTTACTAAATATCATGTCAATTATAAATTACAATGATTTTTGTACAAAATAGTTTTTTATACAACAAACTGATATATTAGAGCTTTGGTTTAGGAGTCATTTACCAAATACGAGTACGTGATAATTTTACGAGGCGAGATTCTGTGCAAGTATCATTCAAAGATTCTTAAAATATGAATGACGTATTTTGTGAATGACAAAATGTGGTGTTACTTAAAACTCTTATATCCTACAGATTATTAGCAAATTAAAAAAAAATGCTACCACAATTTGGTACAGTTATGCAAACTTGGTAATTAATATTTTGGGGCTTAATTTTTATTGTCTTACGCTGGACATACCGTTCGAAGCTCGTCGAGGTCATATGGTGCTTTAAGTTCCGCTTTAAGAATCTAACAAGAGAAATCGTATCAGAGTCATTTTTATAAGACTGGAAATTCATTAAAACTAAGGCTCTTTCAAAAACAAAAAAAAATTGTTTCAACTTCCACTTTATTGTTAATTGATGATATACGTAAAAGTCTGGCGGAGCTCAGGCTTGAAGTTTTCTCATTAGAACGCTTAGCCAAACATTGAAAAAAACTAATTGCTGTTTATATTTTATTCCAACAAAATGGTATTTTTTTATCTAATTTAACTGGATTGCACGTTTTCAACAATTAAACAAATATTGCAATTTTGAGCATAGCAGACATCGACAGAACTTTATCAGCACATAATTCCTACTTTAATAAAAATTTAATGTGATTAATTCGAAATCTTAGAGAACTAATTTCTACTGTGAAATAATGCGCTCTGCGGCATCTAGCTATGTTTTTCCTGAACTACTGAAAGTAGCATGTTAGGAATTTACTATCGAAAGAAATATTTATTTAGAATAATCAATTTCTTTTTCATGCACTAAATAAACTATCTGCCAATGGAATTCTTGAACTTTTCATTCAAACAAATGTTGTTTACACAAAAATGAAAGTGCAATTAAAACAAATATACCAAAATGTTAAAATAAAAGAATAATTATTTGTTGATTCAAACAACGATTTCTTTCAATGAAATAAATGTATATTTAATTTAAGAACATATTTTTTAAATGTATGACATTATTTACTTGCAATGATCGTGTCAACTTTTAGCATTGAATAGATATTTTTTTCAATTCGATGTATAATTATTTATTTGGAAAAAATATTTCTTTAACTGAAAGAAACCTAAATGACTTAATACACACATGGATAAATTACTTAATTTAAATACGTGTTTATCACTTCCAAGGGTCGATATAATTGAAATAAGGAAATATGTTTCAGGATGTGAGAAACAGATTTAAAGATACTAGGTTCTTCTCTCTTGAAATGAACCAATTAAATCTCACTGATTTCCAGTGAAATCTCATTGGTTGCAGCAGCCACAAGTGTATCACTGGCAATCAGTGAAGTTTCACTAGTTCCTTCAGTTGATTTGCGGCCCTGGTTTAATCAGTGATGTTCAGTGGTTACTCAGTACCAGTAGTACGCGTTATCGTCTGTCAGCTTAAGGCCATGTTATACATTAGTCACGTGACCCAGCCAGTCCTGAGATCGATATTTTTTGTCCCATATTTAAAAATAAAAGTTAAAATAAATCGGAAAAAAATTGGGAAAATATTAGTAAATATAAAAGGACAGTGTGTGGTGAAGCATAGAGTTGGGGAAGAAAAAAAAGTTATTATTAGAATAACAAATATCGACCGGCACATTTGGGCATTACGGTAGAAGTTTAACTTATTTTCTTCTCGGTCGGTAACCAAGAATATCTGCTGTTGGTAACTTCTTATATTTTTTGTTAGGCTGCAGGTGGCGCCATATGTGCTCTGTTTGATTTGGATCATTTAGAGTTTAGACTAGAACTTTTCACAAGTCTGCAAATTTTCATCAAAATGGCGGATATCAAACTGGCAGATGTAACAATTTGAAACAAATGTTGGGATTTGAGTGAAACTCGGTTTTATAAGGCTTTTGAGGTTATAAAATCTAAATATAACCTCAAAATTAAAAAATCCAAATGCAAACATGCAATATGGATTTGCATAAAACCCAAGAACCTTATAGTTTTGCAAAGTTTTTGAGGTTACGAAATTCAGATCCAACGTCAAAATTCAAAAGAATGAAGCAAAACCAATAAGTTCCAAAATACTGTAGGAATTCACATGAGTTTGACATTGGTTTGACAAGATTTCTGAAGTTATCAAATTTAAAGATAACCTCAAAATTTCAAAAATACAATATGGGAGACCAAATTTGAAAGGAATATTGGGGTTTGACATGAAAATTTGGTTTGGTGAGGTTTTTTGCGTCTCTAAATTTGGATCCAATCTCGAAAATTTTAGCATGCGATAAAGCAAGTGGTGGAGTCCATGTCATGTGATCACAAGAATTTTCGCGTTGGAACTTGGAATAGGATTTGATTGTAAGTCGGTGTATTCAGTCCTTTGGCAGTGAAGAAAAACTCCAGCAAATGCATTTGATAAATTTGAATGAATGGCGTAGATATGGGACTTTGAAATATTTCGTACCTTTTTTTTTGAAAATACTATTTCTTTGGTTCCATTTAACAGATTTAACTTCTCAAGGTCTAAAATTTTGTTCATAAGACGTAATTCTAGATGAACAAAATTTTGAAAACAAAAAAACTTTTTTTTATTGTTTTTTGAAAACCTAAAAAACAAAAATTGCGTTTTTGAAAACATGTAATTTTTATTTTTTATTTATCTTTTTGTCAGATGATGATCTAAATGTTTTGCACAAGTTTTGTAAGTTTCATACTAGACCAGCTAGTGGTTCACAAGAGGAAAATTCGGATCCAACATTCAGCACGATGAAATGTCCACGACCAACGCAACGTCCCACAATGGGAGAGAAGTTCGGATAGACTGGCCAAAAGTAAAAAAATAACCTGATTTACGTGAAACTCATTACTTAGGAATTCTATGTCTCCCAAAGTCCAAATATCGCATCAAAAATAGAAATGAAAATGGCGGATCCAATATGGCGACAAAACAACTTTTTCAATTTCTTCAAAGATCGAAATGAAATCTACTTCCTTATGGATATTTTCATTTACTAAAATAGAACACACAAAAATCACAAATCAGAAATACGACTTCCAACCTACCTCCTTCTAACTTTATTTAAATATTTTATTAAAAATTGGCTGAATTCAGCAATTTTTAGAAATTTGTGATTTTTGGATTATGATTACCTTTTTCTATTAGAAAAATAGAATAATTTGAATAGATTGGTTCTAAATCAACTTGCAATCGTTTTTAAAATATTCGAGTTGTATAAAACTCATTTTTTCGGGGTTTTCTGAGTCAAAAATGCCAAATATTGTATATAAAGTTCCAAATCAAATATGACATTCAAAATAGCGACCAGTACTATTTAAAATGAGTTTCAAACAAATCGCATTATTCAACCGCTGCATCGTCGAAAGGGATATAAAAAATTTTTCGAGGAGAGGGAGGAGGAACGTCGCTCAAATCCAAGCAGCTGCAGGCCCCCACTCCTCGAAAAATATTTTATATCCCAGTGTGCTCCATTTTATATCCCATCCTGTTCGCAGTTTTGGATGGGCCATTTCAAGGGCGGATCCAGAAAAATTTTCGGAGGAGGCGATTGTGAATTTTCTTCAACTACTGTATGGATAATGATTTAGAAGAACTTTTCGAATTGAATAAAATAAGGTGATAAATTCAACTTTATTTATATTTTTCAATTATTCTAAACATATATGTTTCAAAAGGGTTGCTACCTAAACTAAGGTGCCCCATAAAAAATAGAATTTTGAAATCGCTACCCCCTCTTCCTTTTAGTGCAAAAATACTGCTATACATTTTCATTTTTATTTATAAAAAAAAACTGTTTGTAGGTTCCGCTGGGCCATTTTAGATCTGCAAATAAATTTTCTTTGTTTCCGATTAGAAAAAAAAAACAACAAATTTTTTAGTTAAAAATTTTTTTCACCTCTAGAAAGAATTCGTTATTTATTAAGGAATATTGAGGGCTTAGAATACGAAAATTTGTAATTTCATCACAACATAATTTAAAATTTTCTTTAATACTTTAAATTGTATGTTTAGCTTACTCAGTTATAGTTTTACTTTAGGCTTACCCAAGGGTTACCCACTATTGAATTCAGGTCTATACCTATTTCTGAATTTTCTTGAATTCTTTTGTATTCAGTTCCTTTAAATTATATTGAATCACTTAAAATTCTTCTGAAATTACCCTGAATTCTTTGGAATTTCCTAGAAATCCGCTGAATTCAATGGATATTTTTTGGATTTTCAATTTTTTAATTCACCCTGAAGTCTTCAAAATTCACCTTGAATTTTTGTAAACTTGATAAGATTTCTATTCAGTCTCATTTATCTAAATACAGTCAATTTTTTTTATTCTAAAATTGTTGCCGCATTCACTTGAGTTATTTTAAATTCACCCTGAAGTCCTTTAAATTCATCTTGGATTCACTCTAATCTAATTTCTAATCCAAATTCACTCCAGTTTTACTGAAATCGATGGAATATTTGGGATTTTTTACAATTAATTTTAATTCATGTGGAATTCACCTTGAATTCTTATTGATTTATCCTGAATTCCTTTGCATTCTATTGAACACTTTGGAATTCTCTTGAAGTTCTTAATTTACCTTTAATTCATTCGAATTCACTTGAATTTTTCAAAGTTCACTCAATTCTACTAAATACAATAAACATCTTTGCTTCTTTTAAGTTTTTTTTTTATTCACTCTGAAGTCTTTTAAACTCACTTTGAATTCTCAGGGATTTCATCAAATGCTTTTGAATAACCTCGAATTTTGCTAAATTCACTTCAAACTTAATGAATTCGATGAAGTTCGTTCATATTTTGGAATTGTTTTCGATTTACTTAAATTTTTTGCAAATTCACCTTGAATTTTTATGAGTTTCATCGAGTTCTTCTCATTTCCCTTAAATTCTTCTAAGTTCCCTTGAATTTTATTTAATTCATTGATTTCTTTTCTATTTTTTGAATTCCTTCAATTTACTCAAATTGTGTTGAATTCGCCCTGAATTTAGTCCCATTTTACACAATTCAATGGAAATTTTTTTTAATTTGGTTGAATTCACTCAAATTAACTTGAATTGTTTTGAATTCGCTCTGAATTCTCATGAGTTTATCCTGAATTCATTCAAATTCGCCAGGAATTCTTATAAATATAATTATTTTGAACTCAAAAGAGCATTAGTCACATTATTATTAATGACTATCAGTCACTTTCAGTCAATTTTAGTCACTTCATTAAATTATTAATTCCTGAAAAAAGGCTTTATATCAATAAGGATAGGAGGTGTGCCTTGGACAATAGGGTAAAATTATATACACTACACGTAAAAATGATAATAGAATAAAAATAATACAAGCAAAAAAAAAAGCTAAAAAATTGGACTCTTGTGCTTGTATTATTTTAATTCTACTATCATGTTTACATCTAATGTATATAATTTTACCCTAGAGCACAACGTGCACTCCCTATTTTTATTGATATTAAGTCTTATTTTCAGCAATTACAAATTTAAGATACTATATGAATCTTTTAACTATACAAAATGTGTATTTTTTGTGTATTTCTAAAGTTTAAGATTTTTTTCCTGTCACCTGGTTTTAAATAAGTATTTTTGATTTATTCATTATTAAAAATCAACCTCCTCATGCTGTAGAAGAAATTATGTGCATACTATTCCATTAAAAAAAAATTTCGGGCCATTTCAGACCATTAATTGTAACGAAATTCCAAGTTTTCGTATTCTAAGCCCGATAATATCTTCGAATTTTTTTGTTTGTCTCACAAAATTTAGGGCTTATTCTCCAATAGATGAGAAATACTTTGTAGGAATGAAACAAATTTTTAGACTTAAATTTGTATTTTTTAAAAAGCGAAACAATTTTTTTAATGAAAAAAAATTTATAGCAGTATTTTTTCACCAAGAGGAAGAAATTAAGGTGGTATCGCTTGCAATATTAGAAAATTCAAATATTTTTCGAGTTCTCTAATAAGTCATGATCCTAAATAATAATTTTCATCACTTGAATTTTTGCATAGGTACTAAAAATAAGATCTGAAAATTAGGGGGTTTTGAGTTGTCAAGGAACTTAAGAGGACTTAAGTTAATTTGGTTTACTAAATCTCGTTGGGGGCGACCTCCCTAATCGCCCCTCTCTGGATCCGCCCTTGCGCCATTTTCAATTTCAAATTCGTATGCAATATTTGACTTTTTCACTAAAGAAACCTCAACAAAATGAGTTATACAAATCGGATAATTTGACAAAGATCTTTTTTGGTGTATTGTACCCGCCATTCTGGATTTTTATTTTCTGATGCGATATTTGGAATCTGTGACTAAAAGAACTCTGAAGTAATGAGTTTCATTCAAATCGGGTTATTGTTTTACATTTGGCCAGTTTTACCGGGCTTCTCTCTCACTGTGGAACGCTGGTCGGGAACATTTTATCGTGCAGAACTGTTTCCAAATTTTTTTTCTGTTAAGCACTGACTGTCCCACTATCAAACTTACAGAAGTTGTAAACCACAATTAGACCTTCACCTGAAAAAAAATTAATAATAAGAATGACGTATTTTCAAAAACGCGATTTTTGTTTTTTTGGGTTTTCAAAAAGGATTTAGAAAGTGTTCGCTGGAGTTTTTCTTCACTACCACAGGACTAAATACACCGAATTACAGCGAAATCCAATTCCAACACGAAAATTCTTGTCATCACTTTTCGTGGTCTCAACCAAGTAACACAGTGTACCAAGTTTGAAATTTTGTTCGATTTTTGTTGGATTAGAATTTAAAAAGCTAAAAAACCTTACAAGGAAACGAATTTTCCTGCCATTCTTGATATTTCCTTGAAAAAAATTACGCGACTTGTAAATTTGCAGCCAGCTGTGATATCTGAAACGTGTGACGCAGTAAATTCACTGCCTTCAACGTCACTCGAATCGTTTCCAACATTCAACATAGTAAAATTACATTACATATTGTTACTGCCTAGAGTACTTTTTCAACTCATACAAATGCAAAAAGTATAGTTGCGTAGCTTATTCTGTATCACGTGACAATGTACTGTTTTAAATTAATTTTCATTATTATGCAATACTTTTTCAACTCATACACATGCAAAAAGTATGGTTGCGTAGC
>CAKNXH010059076.1:8533-42082 GCA_932178445.1 Andricus quercusramuli
TTTCTTTTATCAATTATAATGCCATATTACTTTACCATTACTTTACCGTTACGCTGTAGCGTAATGTTTGCGTTCGGCCGGTCCGCCAGGGTTATGGGATAACGATTTGTGGCTCGACATCCAAAATGAGTGAAGAAACAAATTTTTTAATCGGTTAATATGTTCAGTTGTCTTTTTGAAATTTGCAACTAAAAATTCGAATAAAACAAGAAAAAAATGTTGCCTTATTAAAAAATTTTTCAAATAAAAAAATAATAACACGTTTCTTTGGTTCGAACTGAAGAAATTCCAGGTTCCGATCAATATAAAAAACATGTTTCAGTACATTTGAAAATTTTTTTAATAAGGCAACATTTTTTTCTCGAATTATTAGAATTTTTGATTGAAAATTTCAAAAATACAATTGAAGATATTAACCGATTAAAGAATTTGTTTCTTTACTTATATTGGATGTCGAGCCACAAATTGTTATCCCATAACTCAAACCATTATACCATTAAGCCATTTCCCTTTCGGCGAGCCTCTAGGGGTAGGCGTGATACTACACGATTCGGGTAGTGTTTGTAGGTTGATAGTTTCTTGTAGTAAATAACTACAAGTGTGGGTCACCACACCCACGACCGCCAACAGCAACGCAGTAGTATCAGACGGTCACCCATCCAAGTACTGACCGCGCCCAACACTGCTTAACTTCAGTCATCTAACGGGAACTGGTGTTTCCAGCGTGGTATGGCCGTTGCCAAACGATTTGATTGATTTTGCTATTTTTACTTCGCTCTACTCAAGAGAGTAGTTTTAAATTTACGTTGAAAGTATCCAATTTTTGAAAAATAAATTCTTTAGCGGCAGAAATCATTGCAAAATCATTAAATTTTTTTTTATTATAACATTTGTTAGAAAAAGATTGTTTTTTGTTTTCAACATGTAAAAATAAATGTTTAATCTTTCCACTATCTTCCTCGTTTTTCGTGAGAAAATTTTCCTATTTGCCCTTCTTCGAGCTCCTTTTGCGCTATGAACCATGTATATATATTTATTACTGCTTTATTATTTTATAATACTTGATTAAACTGCTTCGTCATGTTTCTCTTTTGAAATTCCCACCACGAAGTAACATGGTAAGATGGTGGACTCCCCCTTGTAACTTATACTCAATCCCCTCCCCAAAGTTCAGGAGGACGTGCCCAGTCCCCTACCTTATGCACAGTTGTACGCGTCCGCCATCTTGGCACGTAATTTACTATGTATTTTACCACTTTTCTACGTAAAATACATCACTTACGTATTTTACTTCAGAACCCTCCAGTTACGCGTTACTGCACATCCCTGACCGTGCGTGATGCGAACTTGAGCGCGAGTGCAAGGAGTCGCAGAGTGCTCGCACACGTGCGAGCACGACAAGAGCACAATGGATGCATGAATCGCTAAAATTTTTAATTAATAAATTATCAGTTTAAATAAACAAATTGAAAATATTTGTATTGGTTAAAATTGTTAATATTAATAATTATAGGGAAGAACTTTATTTATTTATTATCTTCCTAAGACTTAATTTTTAATTAAATTATACAGTGTGAAAAACTAGCTTGGAAATTATTTTTTATTTTTTAATATCTATTAAATAAAATTTAAAAAGAAATATAAAAGAAATATTGATTTTATTATTTCATTGAATAGCTTTTTTTTAATTTTCCCTCCAGTCACCTACGCCATGAGGATTTAACCTCAGCACCAGCGGCCAATGGACTAGGGGCCCTTTCACACGATTGCAGATCCGCAAGTTGCGGACTTGTGCAAGTCATGAGTTGTGAAAATAGAGATTTTTCCGTCAGCGGAAAAATCTCTGAATGGCGGTAATTTGAATGCTCTTTTTTTTTTAAATAGAAACTTTTATGTTTTTCAAATTATAGGCAAGTGTATTTTGCTAAAAATAATTATGGAGGAATAACGGCGATGAATTGAATACATTTTTTAGTGTTTTGATGAAAAGAAACAAGCCCATGCCAAATTATATGATTTCTCTCCAAGTTCTGTGTACATACGTTTCGGATGTTCCCTGATTTGTATCGCTCTTTCAACAAAATAAGTTTTTTTTTGCACAGAAGATAAGTGTAATGAGTATTTGTTAACATAAAAATATTATGCTCTATAGTTGCTTCTGTACAATAATAGTCAACATGCTTGTTCATGATAATTTATTATGTTAACAACTGTCAAAAACACTTACCTTCTTCTTTATTCATAATGTGTCCCCTAAGGGTTTACATGACTTCCATTTCTTACAACACTTCCTTCTACATGTTTTATAAAATCTTATCCTTACTATTTACAATTATTTACACCTATTTACATAAAATCTTATATCGAACGCCTTAAATCTATTTTTGACGCTAGCGCAATTTTTTGACGTGTTAGCGAACGAGTGAGCGAGTGATCGAAAGCGAGAGTGCAAGCGAGAGAGAGCGGTGACGCAAACGCATCTTAATTTACTTATGCTATTACATAATCATTACTTTCAAATCTTTACGCTTCTAAATTAAGCGACTTCCGTTTCCTTTTTCTTTCACTTCTCTTGTACCTCCATTTTGCCATTTTTTTGCATCCATTCTTTCAATCTTTTTCAATTGCTCCCCTAGCATCCTCTAACTCCTTCATCCACTCTTCCCCCAAACCATCCTCCCCTAGAATCTTTACCACATTCTTTGCCAGGTTCCTTTATCTTCCATTCCTCTTCTACATCCTTCCCATACATGCTCCCATGTTTCCTCTTCCCATTCACATATTCTGCACTTCCTGTTATCTTTCTTTTCCCAATACATACTTGCCCTTACCTTGTTTTCCAATCTAAATCTTGCTATTCTTGTCCATCTTTTCTCTCCCCATCCCTTTTCTAAAATCGTTAGTATTTTCATTTTTGTCATCTTATACCATATATTATATTTTGATTCCTCAATCATCCCCCATCTTTCTATTAACTGTCTTTCTCTCGCCCTTTTCTCCACTTCTTCATAGTTGACTCCAGTCCCGTCTTCTATATCTCTAGCCTTAAAGAACTCCCTCCTTTCTTCCTCCCATCTCGTTAATTCAATCGCCCCCCCCCCTCTCCTTTCTTCTACCTCCATCAAATACCTTCTCGCTAACTCCCCTCCCTTTCCCTCCCTCAGCTTCGTCTCAAAATTCCATGCCCTCTTTCCCGCTCTAGTACTTAATTTATCCCTTTGCGCTTCTTCTCTCACCATATATCCCGGCGTCCTCCAGTCTACCCCTAGTGTCACCTTTCTTATAAACTTTCAATCTCTTTCCTTCCTTTCCTTCCCCATATCTCTGCTCCATAACCTAATACCGGCCATACCAGCGTATCAAATAACCACATTCTCCTTCTCCAATTTTTTTTAAATCTTCTTTTTCCTATTCCCCATATCTGTTTCATTACCTCTGCTGCTTTTTTTTATCCTTTCTCTTATATGAGCTCTATGATCTCCATTTGCTTGCAAGGTATATCCCAGATACTTAAACTCTTTTACTTCTTCTAATTTTTTTCCCTTCCATCTTCCCGTCCATTCTTTTTTTCTTCCCCCTCCTTTTCTAAACCTCATTTTTCCATCTAAGTATTTCTCTAATCCGGTAATTAAGCCCGCCATCCCTTCTTCATCCTCTGCCATCAACACCATATCGTCTGCGTATGCCAGTGTATATATCTTTCCGTTCCCTATCCTAACTCCTCCCCACCCTTTCCTCTTCATTTCTTCTTCCAAGTCTGATATTAATATATTAAATAAAAGCGGGCTCAGCGGATATCCTTGCCTTACCCCTCTCACCAACCAGAAACTATCTCCCACTTGCTCTCCTACCTTTACCTTGCTTTTTGTCTCTCTAAAAATTTCCGATACTCTCTTTATTAATCCCTCTCTTATCCCCTTTTTCACCATAACTTTCTCTATCTCGCCTCGGTCTAATGAGTCAAACGCCGCCTTCAAGTCCACGAACACTGCTATCATTGCCCCTTTCTCCCTTTTAATCCTTTTATTTACTAAGTAGTCCAGAACATATATATTGTCCATTACCCCCATCCCTTTTCTAAACCTTGTCTGATTCGGTGGTTCTTTCTTTTTTGCCACAACTTCTTTTTTTTACTTCTTCGATAAAACAGTCACATATACTTTATACAGTGTTGGCATTAGAGTCACTCCTCTATAATCTTTAACCTCCTTTCCTGTGCCTTTCTTCACTATTGGTATCACTACTCCTTCTTTCCATAACTCTGGTCACCCCTCTCCTCTCCATACTCTATTGCACATTATCCATGCCCATTCCTCTAATTCTGTCCCCCCATATTTCCATACCTCATTTGGAATCTCATCTATACCAGGTGCCTTTCCATCTTTCATCATCCCTAATACCTTGACTATTTCCTCTCTTGTAATGTCCTCCTCATCTGTTTCCCTACCATCTCTCCCTCCTTTCCTAACTTTCCTCTCTACCCCTCCTAGTAATTCCATAGAATATTTTTTCCATTCTAACATCTCAATATCCTGGTTTACTCTTTTGCTTCTTCTTCTCTCTTTATTTACCACCTTCCAAACCTCTTCTTCCGTCCTAGCCTTCTCAGCTTCTTCCTCAAACCTTTTATTTTCTTCCTCTTTTTTCATCACACAACTCAGTATACTTCCTTTTTAGCGTTTTTGTTATTACTCATTCCTCCCTCTACCGTCACTATTATGGGAAAGTGATCCGAATCTATGTAGTGACCCACCTCTAGTCTCTTAACCTTCTCTCTTACTTCGTCATCCACTACCACATAATCAATTACCGTTCCCCTCTTTCCTCCTGAACGTGTAAATTCATCTTCCTCATCCCCCTCTATACTTCCGTTTAGGATAAACCATCCCATCTCTCCTAGGCTCTTCAACAATTTCATTCCCTCCCCATTCAGTATCTTGTCTTTGGATTTTCTTCCTCGCTCTCCATCCCATTCCCTTCCTCCTCTATCTCCTGTTCTCGCATTAAAGTCACCTCCTATTATTAGCTTACTCTCATGCTTATTTTCTTCCATCAGTTCTCTCATATCCTCTGATTTTTCCTGCATATCACCGTTCACATAAACCCCCACTATCTTCCACCTCTCTCCTCCCATATTTATCTCTTCTACCATTAATCCTTCTTTATGTTCTTTCAACTCTTTTTTATCATTCTCTGTTATACATTCGTTCCTTACTCCCATCACCATTCCTCCCATTGCTCTGCCCTTTTTATTCTTCCTCTTTGCATTTTGAACCTGCCATTTGTAACCTCTTGGTAATCTTCCCCTTACTCTTTCCCATCCCTTTTCATCTAGCCACGTCTCCATCATTACAACTACATCCCATTGTGTCAAATTTTTCATAAAGTCCCTATCCTTTCTTTCTAAGCCTGCTATATTCCAATAGCATATCCTCTATTCTTCCCTACTTTCGTTTCTTGTCTCTTTTGGTTTCTCACTATTTCTTATCTCTTTACCTCCTGTTCCTTTCTCTCTTAGTTTCCCGATGCCTCATTTTTTACTAAATCTTCCCTGTCCTCATCCCAATTCCACCATACACCTTCTATCTGTATTCTCCCATACTTAACCCATGTTCTTCTTCCTTTTTTTCTTTCCTCTTCCGCTATTTTCCTTAACCTAAACTGCATGTTCCTTTCTACCCATGTCAAACAATCCTCTATTCTCTCCGAACTTCCATATAACATCCTCTTCTTTGTCATCACTTCCCTCTTATGTTCCCATTTCTTCAGTTTCACTAGTGCCATTCTCTCCCCTCTTCGCTCTTCCCTTCCTACACTTCGCACTTCCTCTATCTCTACCTTAGCATCAATCCTTTTTAGTACTTCTTCCACTCCTTCCCTCAGCTCCTTCCCCTCTAATCTTAGACCCTTTATCACTATGTTTCTTTTTCTTTCTTCTCTCTCTTTCTTTTCTATTCTTTGCTCTATTTTTCTCAGCCTTTCCTTCTCCTTTTTCCCACTCTCCCCACCTCCAAACTCACGGTTTGAGCTTTCAATTTTTGTTATTCTACTTTCCAACTCCTCTACCTTTTTATTAGGCTCTTCCTTCTTTTCTAGTCTTTGCTCCAACATCTGCATCCTTTTCTCTAACTTTTCCCTGACTTCTTCCCATTTACTCATTTCTTTCCTAAGTTCGGCCATTTCCTGTCTAATTTCTCTTCTTATTTCCTCCACCCTTTTCTTCATACATCCCCATTACTTTCATCATCATTTTGCGCGCTTCTTTCAATCTTTCCTTTTCCATCTGATCTTTATCCTCAGCTCTGACTCTTACTGTCTCCTTAATTTTCTCATCCATTTTTGGATTTTTCAAGCTTGCCCCTATATCTTCCTTGTCTTCACTGCTTCCCCGCTCCTCTCTCTTCCTTTTAAAGAATGCCTCAATTGATCCCACGCTTTCCGCCCTCAATCTATCATTTTCTACTGTTTCACGATACTTTTCCCTTGCCCTGCTTTCTTTGTTCTCCCCTTTCGGTGTACTAAAAACTTCCTGATCCAAATCCCTGCTTTCCTTACTAGTATTCGCTCCGCTAGCCATGAATCCAATTCAAACAATCCCGCCTTCTATCATTCTCTGTCTCCATCTACCGTCACGTCTACCTACCTTGCCTTTCTACCTCTCTACCCTGCCCTGCTACGACACGCTACGACCAACCTGGTCCTCCCACCCTGTCACAAATCTCAAACCCACCCAACCTCAACTTCCACACAAATCTGTCTTGATTCCCAAAAATATCCTCACCCCCTTGTCAATCTTTCAATCTCTCAATCAAACCCTCACAAACGAACCCCTCTACACACATCCACAATCCACTCACCTCAAATTGCACCACAATTATCAGAAAAACTCAGCACCAAATTTCACCACTGCCACACACTTTCACGCGGGAAACGGAAGCCCAAAAACACTTACCTTATGTGCACGAAAATATTAGTTTGTTTGAGAAGCGAGACAAAACAGGAAACACCCGAAACTCATGCATACATAACTTTGAGAGAAATCAGCTGATTTGGCATGTGCTCGTTTCTTTTCTTCAAGACATTGAAAAATGTATTTAATTCATCGTCTTCATCCGTCCATAATTATTTTTAGCTGAATAAACTTGCCTAGAATTTGAAAAACATTAAATTTTCTATTTAAAAAAATCGAGCATTCAAATTACCGCCATTCGGAGATATTTCCGCTGACGGAAAAATCTCTATTTTCACCGTAGAGGGAAGGTAGGTATAGAGGCGACAATGCCCACCAAGCTTAGAAGATGGGCGCGGGGAATGAGACGTCGGGAGTAGGCTTAGTTAGGGAACCAGCGACGCGAGAGCGCTAATATCGCGAACCAGCCACGCAACCGTTCCCTCTACCCCTCTACGCCTCCACAAACGTAGAGGGAAGATAGGCTTAGAGCATGGGCTTAGCGAGACAAGTGAAGGAAATTGTTACTTGCCAGTTTTTCACCGTAACCAAGAACTGCTGCTAATAATCTCGTCGATTTTGAATATTTGCCAAATATGCATTTCATTAAAAATGAATTTTCAAATGTATATCATTAGGGTGGTACAAAAATTCGTCTTTCGATTTTTGGTGATAAAACCCCCCCATTTAGTTCGTTTTCCGGAAAAAGAAATTCCGTAATTTTATTTATTTTTTTCAACGTTAACCCTTGCCCCCGGGCTTTTGAAATTAACATGGGGTTTTAAATGGGAAAAGCTCGATTTTCAAAAAAATGGAAAAAAGAAGTACTTGTTATACATTTTTTCTCAATTAAAGTATTGTCACCTCTTGAGGAGTATTTGAGGAATAATTTCCATCCAATAGCTTTTAATTTTGATACACCTGAACCCCTTTAATTGTGCCCGAAAAATGCCCCAAAAAATGCAAAATAGCAGTTTTCTATCAAATTCATGCTAAAGAAGGTATTTTAAAAAAAAATTTAACATTAATTATTTTTAATCGATAAGTGACGAGTTTTAAAGTATATTTCAAATAATTTTGAATTGTTTAAACAATTAGTATTCGTTTAAACAATTTTTTCTCCCTAAAATCGTAAAAAGTCATTATTTTCTGAAAATAATGGGACAATTAAAGAATGTTGAAAGCAATACATTTTTTAAGGATGTTTGGTAATTATTTAAACAATTTTGATTTGTTTAAACAATTCTGTCCCCCTTTAAAGTGTGAAAAATTATTACTTTCTGGAATTAATGACAGAATTAAAGGAGTTTAAGAGTAATATTTTTTTTTCTACAGAATATTTAGCAATTTTTAAAATAATTTTTATTTGTTTTAAGCAATTTTTGTTTGTTTAAACATTTTTTTCTCTGCAAGTCGAGAAAATTTATTCTTTTCAGCAATAATGACTCAATTAAAGAATTTTAAGAATAATATTTTTTTGCTTAAGATATTTCGAAATTATTCAAACAACTATTAATCCTTCACTTGCACCTGTTCTGAATCTCTCACACTATGTCATTAATTGCTGAAAAGAATACATTTTCTCGATTTGTAGAGAAAAATTTTTTTAAACAAACAAAAATTGTTTAAACAAATAAAAATTATTTTAAAAATTGCTAAATATTCTGTAGAAAAAAAATATTACTCTTAAATTCCTTTAAGTGTGATTAATTCCAGAAAGTAATAATTTTTCAAGCTTTACGGGGAGAAAAAATCATTTAAACAAATGAAAATCGTTTAAATAATTACCAAAAAAGTTAAACAAGAACTGCTACTCTTGACATTCATCAACTTTGTACGATTTATTCCGAAAGATAATAACTATTCATGATTTACAGGGGAAAAAAATTGTTTAAACAAATACTAATTGTTTAAACAATTTCAAATTATTCAAAATATACTTTAAAACTCGTCACTTATCGATTAAAAAGAATTCATGTTGAAATTTTTTTTAAAAATACCTTCTTTAGCATGAATTTGATAGAAAACTGCTATTTTGCATTTTTTTTGGGTATTTTCCGGGCACAATTAAAGGGGTTCAGGTGTGTCAACATTAAAAGCTATTGGGTGGAAATCATTCCTTATATACTCATCAAGAGGTGACAATACTTTAATTGACAAAAAATATATAACAAGTACTTCTTTTTTCAATTTTTTTGAAAATCGAGCTTTTCCCATTTAAAACCCCATGTTAATTTCAAAAACCCGGGGGCACGGGTTAACGTTGGAAAAAAAGAAAAAAAAATTACGGAATTTCTTTTTCCGGAAAACGAACAAATTGGGGGGGTTTTATCACCAAAAATCGAAAGTCGAATTTTTACAGGTATAAATTTGGACCACCCTAGTATATCATAGTGGATTAATTATCTCAGGAAGACGAAATAAATACAAATAATCGTTGCAAATTTTCCTATGTTAGCATTTTATACTTATTTAATTCTGAGTCAGTAAACGCCTCTTTTCAAGATCATTAGATTTTTTCAATTGGAAATTTTTTAAATATACTTTCACAAAAATAAATTCCTTATACTTGTACAGTGCTACTTTCAATCCAATTTTACTTTATAATTACTTCACCATCTTCGATTTTGCAAATTCAATTAATTATGCAAATTAAGTTGTACTCTGCCAAGTTTTCGAAATTTTCACATTTAAATTTAGTCAGTTACAAGATTTTCTAGTAGGTATGTAATTCACTGAAAATCAATATTCTTGTTAACACTGTAAAAATACTATTACTTCAGAGCTAATTCCAGGCATTGAAATACGACTAAAAAAACCTGTCTCCAGTCATACTAAAATGAAAACACTCGTGGGATTCCAGAGTCGTTTTTCTGCATTGAAAATAATAACACCATGGAAAGTTATCATATTTCAAAAAAGGACTCGAAAAATACGATACAGAAAAAAAAGATCTCTGGTTTTTACAGAGAATGTTTGATAATATTCTGAACATTTTCCAATAATAACTATGAGTATTTATTCTGAACATTTTGTGACAATATATCACGAACAGCATAATACTTTCATGGACTTAGCAAAAAGCGTTTGTTTATTTATAAATGAACAGCATATGAATTTTAGGAGTGCTTAGACAAAAGCAAGTCCGAATCTCAATGTGTGTTTTCGATTTTTTTATTCCTTGTGGGTCAAAAATGAACCACGTTGAAGGAGAAATAAATTGGTCTGTTTTTACAGAAAAATTGATTTTTCTCGAAAAAGGCAAATCATAACGCAAAATTATATAAAATATCTGAGGGAGATATGCGAAGGAAATTGTTAGAAAGTAGTGTGAATTATCTATCCCGCTTATGGAGAGGTCTTTAAGTATGCATAATTTATAAAGAGACTGATGATCCAAAAATACTCTTTTTAATAAGCTGCATCTTTTACATTCTGCATAATTTGCCAATATGATCAGATGTTTTTAAAAAGATGAATTTTTGTATAAAAGCAGACAAATTTACTATAAGCGACCTCTAAATATTATCTGATTCACGTCTCTTTCAACGTGGATCATTTATAACCCAAAGGGAACAGAAAAATGGAGAATGCAAGTTGAGATTCGGAATTATTTTTGTTTATACCCCTTATAAATATTTTTATTTAGAATTGATTATTATTCATTTTTGCCTCATTTCGTTTGCTGCAAAAACATGTATTTGCATATTTATGGCGAATAAATCCCTTATTTTCATGGAAAAATGTAGATGTTATGTTTTTTATTGAATTATTCTTTTCAGTTGATGGTAATCATATTTTTTAACATTTCTTCCATGATAATATTAGTTTATAATCTTTTCAGTATGACATTGCAATCACTTTCATTTCAAAAAAATTGTAACTACTCAGTCATAACTCAAAACTTGTTGTTTGTAGAAACTTGTACGAATATAGTATTCATTAATATTTGCAAAAAAATTTTAGTTATAAATCATGTTGAAATTGCATAACTATATGAGATATAAATGCTTCCTGGAGAAAGAAATTGAAAAAATATATAGAACTACACATTTCAACCGCTGGACTAAAGGATCTAGTTTGACGTTTTTACCTGCGTTTATTGATGCCCGGCTGGGCAGCCGATTTATGACGGAAAACATGCTTTTCTCACATGTTTTCTAAACAATGGGAAAACTCCTTCACTTTCTTGTACCTGATAAAAAAAATGTCAACCTTTATTGTAAAATTCACCAGAAAATTTCACCATCGTACCTAAAAGATCAGTCGAAAGACATCTTTCTAGTGTTCAGCATCGTTTTCGTACAATCTTAGCACAGTGAAATTAAAATATTGTCACAATCAATTTTTAAAATTGAAGTCAAATTGTCAATTGATAAATATGAAGTGTTGCTTTAAAAATTGCAATAACGCAACTAGTAAAAGTGGTACACCCTCAGGAGTGACTTTCCATCGGATTCCAAATCAGCAAAAATGGTGAAGACGAAAGGTACGAATTGCATTTTTTACGTACATGTGCAATATGTAACTGAATTTATATTAGGATGTTATTTTGCATATCCACTCCAGTTTTCTAGCAAACGTTCACTGCGTTTTGCAAGTATGCACCAGGAATAATGTACGCGGTGATAGATGGTTCTTAATCATTTCTGTTTGATAATAGTAATAGTGATGATGTAAAATAATGTTAAACAATAAAAGTAATAATATTCACAGATAAATATAGGGTCACAATTTAAAATATACGATAAATTACAATGAATAATCGTACACATATTGTGATGTTTTCAAACAAAAATTTTTCAAACGTTTGCAGTTTTTCAAATCATATTTTTTTGGGGGAAACTCGGATTTTCTACGTAAAAGTCGAAAGTACGGATTTGGTAGCGTATGATTATAAACTTTTTGAAAGCAGTGGTTTAAACTCGGAATATACTGCTTAACATTTTCTATCACTTTGCAGGCCTCAATTCTGCACGGATTTTGAAAGTTTTTTCTTTGAATGACCAACAGTAAATTCGAAAAAGAAAGTTTTATGTCTAATTTTTAAATTTCGTTTTGTATTCGACATCATGTAAAAAAAGTACATTAAGAAAATTTGCCATGTCAGCAGTATGATATTTTACTTCTGAACTAATTACTGAATAATAAGCAAGTATAGCATTTAAATAAATTATTTATGAATAAATAAGGTACCAATAACATTACAAAATATATAGTAATTTTTAAATAAGTATAATATAAGTATTACTTGAGCAATTTTCAATTTGAGTTTAAGAGAATTGAAGAGTAGGGCGGAGTGAAAATGACGAAACAAATTAAATCGTTGGAGCTGATGAGGAGAAAAAAATTGTGGGTTGGCATTCGACAAAAGTGAAAAAATTTTTAATCAGTAACATTTAACGATTTCAAATTCCAAATATTTCTTATTGGTTCAAAAATTGTAACGAATTTGTTATATTTACAGCTGTTACTAGTGAACCATAATAAAAAATGACGAAATTTAAAAATAAATATTTTGCCCAGTAACAATTTTTTTGAAAATGTGCAAAATATACCTGAAATATATTCAGCAAACAGAGTGACAATTAGGTGAATGACGCCTGAAACAAAGACCTTGGATACTAATGGGCTCAAGCGGGGAACCATACATAACAATTTTGTGAGGCTCTTCACTTGGGGTGATCGCTAAAGAGAGATTGATCAGCAACCTGGGTCGGAGCAGTGTTACGGAATGAACGTGTCATTTGAATAAATAATACGGGAATTCCAAATCAATCTAAAACATCTATACCTAACACCTATATACCTATCTACCTTACACCCGTATACCGACCTACCTTACACCATACATACCTAATTACTATTTTCCAACCGATCAAGTCACGCGTACCCCGGAAGGGAAATGGCTTAATGGTATAATAATAATAATAATAATAAAAATGAGTTTCATAATAAGGTGTTCTCGCGTTGTCGTCGCGGTAGGGCTTGAGCTTTCCTCTCATGAATTTGAAGGCTATGTTGGCCGGTAGCATTGCTACTGACAGGGTTTCCCATGCCAGACAGGCAGAACACGAAGAGGAAAGTGACTAAGAGGAACACCAAAACCCATTAATGATAATGGAGAGTATTTTAAAAATTTTGAAACGCTTGTCGCTACCCGAGGATCGTCGGGGCACCCCTGGAGCCACCGCTGGGGGCCACAGCATGCGGGACGGTGGTGATGGTGAGCTGCGAGATGGTCAGGCAGATCTCACTAATCAAACAGCTGGCCAGCAAGAACATCTGCGACATACGGTAAGCAGTGAAACATCAACTGCGTCTGCTGAGGATGCTTTGGCTAGCGTTAGCTATTTGCAGCCAACCACTTCAACAGAAATACCGTGGGAGAGCATCAAGTGGGATACCACAATGAATGAGGAATTGATGCGTCTCTATTATGAGAGTGCGAAGTTTGAAACATCACGCAAAAAAGGACAAAATTTCAGAACGAAATTTGCCGCAAAGTATCCTCAAATAGAGAAAGTCGCATTGAGAGATCTTATCGCTAAGGTGAAGGACATCAGGACTAATCTACTCATCTCAGAAGATCGAGCAATGGAGATTAAACAGCAGGTTGATTTGGAGTGGAAGAACAACGGCAATGAACAGCAGTTAGAGGAAGCCGCGTCACACGAACAAGCAGTGGCAATTGATGTTCTTCCTCAACCTGGTGATGATCCAGCACCACCACATCCTCCGGAGGTAGATGGCCTAATACAACCAGTGCCAGAAGCCGAAGTTCAACAACCAAGGAAGCGATTAAAATGGACATACCGTATGAACAGAGATGTGATGCGCTTTTATTTTTTGGCAAAGAAAAGTGGGCAAAGTGTAAGGAGAGAACATCATCGTCTCTTCTTACTTAAGTACTCAGGGCTAGCCACAAGAATAAATGAGCAGAATCTAGCAGATCAAAAACGCTCGATATCTGTAAACAAATTGCTTTCGGCTGTTGAAATAGCTGCCATCGAAATGGAAGTGGAACAGCAGCTTCCTATTGATGAACTTCCATTGGAAGATGTGGAAAACGAAAACTTGATTGCAGCTGAAGACATAGGTGCTAGGGATAATGAACACCAAGTACCGGATGGACTAGAACCACATCCGGATATCCTAAACGATGATATGAACAGCGAAGTCCCAGAAAATCTACAGCACCTTGAAAGGAATTTTGGTCATGCTCTACTAGAGTTCAGACATGTAGAACCAACACAAAGGCATTCACTGCCCAAGATGAACATCACAAATGATCTGGGTGCACTAATAGAACACCTAAACAGCAAGGTTTTACCTATGCATTTGAACGCAACACAAAATGCGTTAGAGGTGCAAACTCTTGTATACTGTGCAGCTGTGGCAACCGTTAGAACGTTGGGCCGCAGAACTAGGCCTATAAATGCAGTCTTCGCCCCAAGACTGGAGCGAGATCCGCCATGGAAGATCAGGTTGGATATGGATGTCAGCAAAGTAAGGTGCAAATTGGGTCGACTGACTCAATATAAAAAAGGAAATCGAACCAGAAAGCTGATACACCATGTTATTAAAATCATCCACCCTCGGTACATCGAGACATTGACACCAGCAATATTGGATGAGATTATAGACTCCCAGCGGCAGAGACTTGATGTTCTTACTGCTAGACTGCGTCGGTACAAGAAAAGTAGTGCAAGAAGGCAACAAAATCGAACCTTTCTGACAGACGAAAGAAGGTTCTATCGTGAACTGAGTGTACAGCAAAATAACCAGTAAGACACCGAAGTCCCTCAATTGGAAGAAATGACTAACTATTGGTCAGACGTTTGGGGAAAAACTAACAGAAGCAATTTGGACACTGCGTGGTTCCAACTAGAGAAAGCAAGAGCAAGCAATAACCCTGAAATGGAGCTGACGAACATCACAGCTTTAGATGTTTCAGCGGTTTTGAAAAAAGCATGTAACTGGAAAGCTCCAGGTCCGGACATGGTGCACAATTTCTGGTATAAGTACCTGACTAGTGTGCATCCTGCGTTGGCACGGTGTTTTCAGAAGATCATCGAACATCCAGATCTGATGCCAGGCTTTATGCTGTAGGGTACTACGTATATGTTGCCTAAAAAACCAGACGCTCAAAATCCATCTGAATTTCGACCGATAGCCTGTCTTCCAACAATATATAAATGTCTTACAGCAATCATAGCAGATAAGGTTTATTCTCACTGTGACGAGAATGACATCCTTACAGAAGAACAAAAAGGATGTTGTAAAAACTCCCGAGGCAGTAAAGATCTAGTCACCATAGACGCTGTTGCCATGACGCAAGCTCGTAAACACCAAAGGAACTTGCACATGGCATACATTGACTACAAGCAAGCGTTTCCTTCCGTACCACATGACTATTTGCTTGAAGTCTTAAAAGTATACAAAATTTGTCCACGCATCATTGACTTCCTAAGTCGTGCGATGATGCTATGGGGTACAAGAATCAAGTATTTTGATCATGGACAACTGAGGATAACTAGATCAATACGCATTAAGACGGGTATATTCCAAGGAGACTCCTTCAGTGCATTATGGTTCTGTTTAGCGTTGAACCCACTGAGCAAAACTTTAAATAGCATGTCTCATGGGTTCCGAGTAAATGATAATGAGGATGGTCATCAAGTGACCCATCTTCTATACATGGGTGACCTGAAGCTATACGCTAGTTCGGACGAGAAATTGCAACAAGTGATTGATGTTACAAAGCAGTTTTCCAATGATATCAACATGGAGTTTGGACTAGATAAATGCCGAACAGTGCATTTAATCAGAGGAGAATTAGGGACCGCAGAGATAGACAACGATTTCGGGAATGACATTGAGGCAATGGCTGAGGGCGAGTCATATAAATACCTGGGTATTCTTGAATCTAAGGGTATTCAGCATACGATAGTTAAGAAAAGCCTAACGACTGCCTTCACTACAAGACTCAGATTGGTTTTGAAGAGTTCTCTTAACTCGGCACACAAGATCAGGGCAATCAACACCTACGCCATCCCTGTTCTCACGTACTCCTTTGGGCTCATCAAATGGTCGAACACTGACCTCGAACGATTAAACAGAATCATCCGCGTAGAAATGACGAAACACCGAATGCACCACCGTAATTCGGCGAGTGAAAGGGTAGTTCTACCACGACATAGAGGGGGCAGAGGCATTGTAGATGTCAGAAAACTGTGTGAGTCACAAGTTACACAGTTGCGAGACTATTTTAACAGCAAGCGAGATGTTACGCTTTACAACACCATCTGTAAAGCGGATCTTGACTACACGCCCTTGAATTTGTCCTCAGAGGAGGCCTTGAATATCAGGGCACAAACCATAGAGGAATTAGAAACGCAATGGAGACAGAAAGCCATCCACAGCGAACACCCCAAAACGCTAGATCAATATGAAGTGGATAGTGAGGCATCCAATATTTGGCTGAGAAAGGGACTCCTGTATCCAGAAACGGAAGGATTCGTCATTGCGATTCAGGATAGAGTTGTTAGCACCAGGAATTATCGCAAACACGTGTTACATCAAGACGTGGTTGACCGGTGCCGATTATGTGGAGATACCAACGAATCCATCGAGCACATTATTGATGGTTGTCGCGTAATGGCTCAAAGAGAATATACGCACAGACATAATGATGTGGCGGGCATTGTACATCAACAACTTGCCTTAAACCTAGGACTCTTAACAGAATGGATGCCTTTCTATAGATACATTCCAATGACAGTTTTAGAAAATGAAGATTACATCTTATATCGGGATGTGACTATCCAGACGGATCATTACATCCGAGCCAATCGACCTGACATCGTGATGCGAGAGAAAAAAGGTGGAAGAGTCTACATCATCGACATTGCTTGTCCGCTCAACCGAAATTTGCAGGCAACCTATACAACTAAGATTCATAAGTATAGCGAGCTAAGGCATGAAGTTAAGGCAATATGGAGGAATGTGAAACATGCATCTATTCATCCTATTGTGATTTCGGCTACAGGCAATGTGCACGCAAGATGCACTGAACATCTTGAACATTTAGGAGTCAGTAGGGTACTGGCGGCAGCTCAAAAGGCGGTTTTATTAAACACCTGTCGCATTGTAAGAAACTTCCTAGACCATCAGGAAGCAAGTGACTAAGAACCTATGGCGTGATACATGGTAGCTCTAAGAAAGCATCCAGAGGCGACTGGTGTCACCTTCAACACTCACGGCCGCTGTGTAAGGATAACAGCGGCAAAGCCAAACTGCAAACTATATCATGCTTCTAATTTTGTACCTACAACATCATCGTAAATGATTTCAAACAACGTATTGAAATAACTTTTAACATCCTGATCTCATCAGTCACTTGACTTAGTCCGTGGCTATGACGAAAAACCGGGTTCATCCGAGAAAAAGTATGAAAAAAAAAAAATAAAACATTTTATTGTTTTGCTTTTTCGGAAAAAAAACTTTTGTCGTGATTTAGGATTTTTGGGATTTCATATTTTCTGTGATTTTGGAAAGTTATATTCACCACGAAAAAAAAATATTTCCCATGAATAAAAAATAGTAATATGTTCCGTCGATTTAAGCTGAAGAAATTGCAGGTTCGAATCAATCCAAAAAAATATCTTTTTGTACATTTTCAAAAAATTTTTGATGAACCTTTTTTTTTTATTTTGAAAATTTAAAATTGCAAATTTGAAGAAGAGAACAGAAAATATAAACCGATTTCAAAATTTTCTTCTTCAATTATTTTTGATGTCAGACCACAAATTGTTGTCCCTCAGCTGAAACGGTTCGATTAATTTTAACATTTTTACTATGTTAAACATATCTAAATTGTGTATTCAATCAATTATATTTTTATCTCGGGCTTTTTTATATCACTGTGAATGGATTTCCAACAACCTAAGATATCAAATTTTTGAAAATAAATTCTTTAATGGCATAAATCATTCAAAAATCATTGCAAATTATTGAAAAATATAACATTTCTTATAAAAAGATTCTTTGTGCTTTTCGACCTATAAAAATAAATGTTTAATCTTTCCGAGGGGTACATAACTCCTGCAATCGGTGTACAACGTTATTGCAATCACTTTGCAATCACTTGAAATCACCGTGAAATCACTTACAATCACTAGAATCCACCTGCAATCACTTAAAATCACTCACAATCACTTGCAATCACTTGCAATCACTTACAATCATTCTGCAATCATCTGAATTCACCCTGCAATCACGTGAAATCAAGTGCAATCACTCTGCAATCACCCGAATTCACCTTGCAATCACGTAAAATCAAGTTCCATCCCTCTGCAATCACCTGAATTCACCCTGAATTCAAGTGCAATCATTTTGCAATCAAATACATTTTCTCACAAAAAGGAAGAAATTTACGTTTTAAATGTTTACTTATCAAAATCGATTAAAAGTTTGTATATTATGCATATATATTAGGAATTGTCCGAATTTAATGCGAGAAATTGTGAGGAATTAGAAGAATA
This sequence comes from Andricus quercusramuli, assembly GCA_932178445.1. Classification (NCBI taxonomy): domain Eukaryota; kingdom Metazoa; phylum Arthropoda; class Insecta; order Hymenoptera; family Cynipidae; genus Andricus; species Andricus quercusramuli. Next base: position 27,029 of record CAKNXH010059076.1, read on the forward strand.
AAGGCCCCGTGTAATTATTATTATTGATTGGCCCTCGGCGTGCAGACATCTTGTCAGCTGAAGTCACAACATGAAATGCCTAATTGTCGCCAATCAATAATAACAATTGCACGGGGCGATACTTTATTTTTCTAATTCCTCGCAATTTCTTGCATTAAATTCGGACAATTCGCAATATATGCATAATATACAAACTTTTAATCGATTTTGATAAGTACAAATTTAAAACGTAAATTTCTTCCTTTTTGTAAGAAAATGTATTTGATTGCAAAATGATTGCACTTGATGGCAGGGTGGATTCAGGTGATTGCAAAGTGATGGAATTTGATTTTACGTGATTGCAAGGTAAATTCGGGTGATTGCAGAGTGATTTCACTTGATTTCACGTGATTGCAGGGTGGATTAAGATGAATGCAGTGTGATTGTAAGTGATTGCAAGTGACTGTAAGTGATTGTGAGTGATTGCAAGTGATTTCACGGTGATTTCAAGTGATTGCAAAGTGATTGCAATAACGTTGTACTCATAAACGTTTGGGGGGGGGGGGTGAAAATTCTTTTTAAAAATTGCATTTTTGATTACTTGATGTCGAACTATATCTAATTTCGTCTAGAAAGTAGATCTAAAAAATTTTCGTCGTACGATTTCAGCAATTTCGAGTTATCAAGCTTCAAGCCAACTCAAGTTTTCGAGTTTTTTTAACATTCTGGCCCTACTAGCAGTACTTTAAAAACGGATTACAATCGCTTTTCTGCAGGCAATGATGTTAAATTGACTTATGTTCATTTGAAATAGCTGAGAATTAAATTGAAATTACTCTCCGTTCGCCTCATAATTCACCAAGAAATAATTGCAATCACTCACAATCCACCGTGCAATGACTGCAATCACTCGGGATTCACCGTTAAATCACTGCAATCACTCGGAATTTACCGCGAAATAACTGCAATCACATGAATTTCACCACTAAATCACTGCAGTTACTCAAAATTGACTCTGCAATCACTGGAAATCACTGCATTCACATGCATTCAATGGCAATCACCTGAATTCACTGCATTCACGTGCAACCACTTGCAACCACTTGCAAACACTTGCAATCACTTGCAATCACTCACAGTCACTTGAAATCACTGGCAATAACTTGCAATCGCTTGCAATAATGCAATCGGTGTACACCAAAATTCGAAGTTGTGTACCCCTCGAATCTTTCCCTTATTCCCCCCTTTTACGTTAGAAAATCACCCTATTTCCCCTTTTTTGAGCTCCTCTTGCGCTGTGAACCCTGAAGACAACATGTAGATTTTTCAAGATTTTCAAATAACATTTTGAAGTTTTTTAAGTATTTTTGAACTATTCAAAATAAAAATTATTTAACTTTCAAGTTAGGGAGTTTTCATTTTACAAAACAATGTATTATTCAGTTTGTAATGTTGGTACCTTGTAATTGCTCCAATTGACAGGACACTTTTTCCTTTAATTAAATTATAATTTCTTAAATAAGCCTGAGACCTGCGTGCGTCTTAGAGATAGTTACACAAAAAATATCTTATAAAAAATATTAGAAATGAAAATCTAAAATCGTGACTTTTTTGCTGTTTCTGAAACTCACTATCAGTATCACTCTCCTGAATTTTTCTTATAGACCTCTTACGTGGATCATGTGCAGTGGGAATGATTCGCTTCTTGATTTGAAACCAGTGCACTTACATAATCGGCGAGTATGTTCTCAACATTTTTCTAAAACTCAATTTTTCGAGAACGGCACCTTGCGCCCTGATCCTCTGTCGAATCCGTACAATTTGGAAGCAGAAAGTGATGAAGAAAATTTATAGCCAGAATGTAATGTATCCTCTCCCAACTTCATATCCTCCTTGACTGAGGATTCAATCAAACCTTCTTCAAACTTATCAAACGAAGGAGCTAAAGATAAATCTGCTTCTTCGCCTACGGACTCAATTTCTGTGCATTCAAGTTCTAGTAAAGTAACGTATGCGACGTAAAATGGAAGCAGTTTTTGTCAGTCACAAAAATCGCATAAATGCTTTTACCTGTGGTTTGTTATTGCTTTCATAACTGGATTGCTAGCTAAGTGTATGTACCTCATAAAAAAGAACGAACAAGCAGAGGAGAAAATTAAAAACTTGATAAAAACAACGAAAGGTTTAAAGCAAATAATAAACAGAATGAAGAAAGATTCGAATACATTTTGGACAAAAGATAGATTGCTTAAATTCTTGAATAAAAATTTTAAGGGGTCAACTGCAATTTTCATGCGAATGCAGACTTATAAAGGCAAACGGATAAATTGGACAAAGGAGGAGAGAGAATTATCTATGGCAATTTATTATAGGTCCCCGAGATCGTATAAAGGATTTAAAAGAATGGGATTTAGACTACCTTCAGTTAGAACAATTCAGAGATGGTTAGGTTCGATTAGAATGAGAACCGGAATAGACAATGCAGTAATGAGGCAATTTAGTTCGAGTGTAAAGTCCATGTCCCCCAATGAAAAAAAATGCGTTCTAATATTAGATGAAATGTCTATTAAAAAATACGTTAGATATAAAGAAAAATGGGATTTCGAGGAAGGTTTAGAGGACCTTGGTGAGTTCGGCAGAACAGAGCGTAAAGCAACTCATGCTATGATCTTCATGGTACGAGGTTTGACTTACAATTGGAAACTGCCAATTGCTTACTACTTATCAGCAGGGCCACTAAAAACTAAGGAACTCGAAAGAATATGGAAGTCCGTTATTACCGAGCTATTTACAATTGGTTTGGATGTCAGAGCTTTCGTTAGTGATCAAAGTGGGCCCAATCAAAAATTGTACAAAGATCTTGGTGTAAGTGTGGAAAAGCCATATGTTGAATTTCAAATAAAAAATTTAAAAAATGAAACAGTTGCAAATTCGGGAGTTTGAAGTCATACTTGTAAACATGTAAAAGTATATGCACTTTTTGATTGGGTCCATTTGATAAAAACTTTTCGAAATACCCACAAATCCCACGATATTTTATTAGAAAATGATGGTGAAAAAATATCGTGGAAGACACTACAAAAGTTATACGAAGAGGATTCGAAAAATATAATCCATGCCTGTCCAAACTTAACTTTAAGACATTTGGAACCAGGTCCATTTGATAAAATGAATGTTAAGTTGTCCACTCAAATTTACAGTAATGAAATGGCAACAGCACTTTTGCCTTTAGCAACTTTTTTGTCAGCAAACAGTAAGAGTAAAATTTCTAAAAAGAAGCTCAAACCAGCGGAACATTCATTAAGAAAATGAATGACTTATTTGATTGCATGAATAGTCGTTCGATACGTGACCGGAATCCTCTTCGTAGACCTTTAAGTGAAAAAATCCTCAGATTGAGGAAACACTACGAAATGCTCTGACATGGATTTCCCAATTGCAAATAGAGGATGAAGTAGATCCGAAGACGGGTAAAAAAAAAAGTTCCACAGTCCAACATTTAAATCCATGCAGATCACAATTACTGCAGTGTTAGAATTGTGGAAAGATTTGAAAAGTGAGGGGGTTGGTTACTTAATAACATACCGCTTACAACAAGATCCCATTGAGAACTTATTTTCAGTGATTAGACAACGTGCCGGTCACGGAAATAATCCAACAGCAACTCAATTTCGACAGAATCTACAGAACATCGTAATGAATCGCCTTCTTCATCCTCCTGGATCAGGTAATTGCGAGATAGACGACGACAAACAGGTTGTTCTTGATGGTAATTTCAAAAATCCAGGAGAAAGGGAAGATGAAGGCGATTCAAGCGAAAAGGACGTGCAGCTAGAAACTTACGTTTTGACAATCACAGACGATACTAAAAAAGATGACGGAAATATCAATGAAAATTTTAATGAAAATAAAAAGACGGACAATGATAGCAATGTACAGAACGAACGAACTATCGACTACATAAACAAGGACGAAACTATAATGGACATTGATAACCTTCCCAGTTCAGACGTAACGTTAGTAGACAATGCTTTATACTATTTTGCCGGGTTTACTGTGCGCGCTGCTTTCCACAAATTTAAAAATTGCACAAGATGTCTCAAGTTTTTAAAATGTAGCACGAATCAATTGATTTCAGAATAAAATTTCACAATTTTATAAAGCTTTTCCAACAGCAGCAGGCGTAAACAATGAGTTCTCAATGGGAAATTTAACAGCAGCTTCCGAAATGTACACAAAAGTCTGTGAATTCAGTTTAAGATCAGTGTAAAGATCACAGACTTTTCTTACTTCGGAAGCTGCTCGTTTCCAGAATTTCGCGTGGCTTAAAATGGGAATCTATTGACGCTCTTAAAAGAGAAAAAAGAGCCAAAAGACATCAGGAAAATGCAGAAGATGCCGAAAATAAGCGACGTTCAAAAAAATTCCGTCATATTTAAAATTTGAATATAGTCCAGGCATCTTGTACGAAAAAATTTATTTTCACCTGAAACGGATTGTTGCTTCGTTTTCCGTAGGATATTCATCAAACGAGCCATTCAAAAAAATCTTTTTCTTGTTAAAAATAGCAAAAAATGTGTTCTTTTGAAGAGTCCTAACTCTTGATCTATGAAGGCTGGAAGTTTTTTTTTTTACATTTACACATCCTACATGAAATTTTTTTCTCTGTCATCATTAACATAGATTTGCCCACAAAAACAGTATTTCGAAAAAAATTGAACACGAGTAATTTGCTCTAAAGAATTCAATGTCGTCAATAGTGGTCACGTTTGGGAGGCAATTGCTTATGACACATTGAGGTTCGGTCATTATTTTGTTTTAGAATTACTCGAAATTGCGTACACGGACAAACTCTGGCACGAGCGGTTAGTGTTGAAATAATTTTTTTTTTCATAGCACTAGCCACAGTTGCCAAAACACTGCCCGCTCGCGAATTCACACGAGCCGCTCGTGTTTATGGCAACAGCAACGCGATCTTGGTAAGTGTTGCGATTGACCCGGTCCGTTCTTGAGATTGGCAACAATCTCTCGTGTTAATTTTCAATAGCGCGTAGTGTCAAATAGCTCTAACGTTTAGTGACAACCGCGCTGGTCTCTCGGCTCATTCGCCGCAACAACTTTCATTTTTTTTTAAACTGCACTATATGCTGATCGAGAAGAACTAACCTGCATGCATGTCATGAGGGGCTGTCCATAAATTACGTAACGCTAAAATTTCAAAATTTCATGACCTGCCTGTCTGTCAGTAACGCTACCGTAACAATCAAACTCTATCCTGTCTGTCTGTTTATAGTAACGTGACAGCCTCTCCAAAAATGAAAAAACTGGACAGAATATAATAACCTATTGCTATGATTTGGTTTTTCATATTTATTTAGTTTAACCATTATAAGCCAAATAATAAAATATCATATTATCCTATTGTTAAGATTAAAAATACTCTGAATAAATTTGTTGTATTATCAAAAATAAGTAAGTATCAAAGTTTTGGAATATTTAAACATGTCTTTGGCGTATGCCATACATTTTGATTAGATTACTCAATACGCAATATAAAAATCATTTCGTATCGTCCGTAAAAGAATTTTCCAACCACTCTTCAAGATTATTAATTTCTGGAGCAGGATTATTTTGAAGGTCATGATAATTGATGATATTTAGATTTTATATATCAACGTTTTTTTCATCCATCCACTCGACGTGTTCTGATTCAGTTTTTTTCTTTATTAGGATTTCTCTGCCCCGCTTTGCAATAACTTGGAATGGTTTAATTTTTTCTGACAAGGGCACAGAAAAACCATGCATATTTTGCTTATGAATTTTGAGATTTTTTTTTGTAGCAAAGTATAAGCCACACGAGTTACAAGTTCTTCCCACTAAGTCTTTTTTCATGCTTGGGTAGAAATAGTCATACGGCATGCTGATAAATCATGGATGTTCGGGCTTTGTATCAATACGGCTTTGCAATAATAAATCTGCGAAACGAATCTTTGTATCTGCACCTGGCTGAGGAATTTCTACTTTTGTTGACGTTTGTTTTAGTGGGTACGGCGGAGGCAAAAATCCATCTTCGAGCTTTATTTTAATAATTGTACGTTGAGTCATTGATAACATTTTCGAGAAAGACTTCCCTGAGGGAGCCTTTGAAATCGTAACACCAACAAAGATATCGATGCTACGTTAGTACCGGGTAACGAAGGAGAAGCGAGAACGTGAACCGAGTAGCGCAGACAGACCACGCTAAAGTAATATTTCAAATTGCTAATTTTCATTTTGAAAAACGTTACGTTACATATTTTACAAAAATCCTCTCTGCCTCTCCGTAACGCTACCATAACAAAAGTCACGGAGCCCGTCTGTCTAATATAGTGTTACGTAATTTATGGACAGCCCCTGATTGATTATTCGTGCCGTTTAATCTTAATCAGTAAACGTGTGGCTAAGATCAGTTAGCAGGTGATTTTCTGTTTTCGTTCCAATATAATCATTATAGTTTCAATTTAGAAATCCGATGATCTAAACAAAAATTTGTAAGTATAATTTTAGAAATTCTAATGATTAATTTTGGAAGTTTAAAAAAAAATGAAATTATGTACAGTTGTACTTCTAAAATTTTATTCCCAACGTCACAATCTTACTCTTTTCTTGAGAAACTTCTAATATAATTTTTTTCCTCGGAAATTTTACTTTCGCAGCTTTCTATTGCAAGTGTTACTTCTCAGATTTCCTATGCTAATTTTGGTTCTTGGTGGAGCTAATGAAATTGAACCAAATTTTATGAGATATGATTGATGGAATTATTTCCAAGATTAACTTTTGTAATAAATTTGCCTATTTCATTAAGTAAATTCTGATGAAAATTCTACTTTGAAAGTTCTGTTAAAAAATATTTTCTTCAAATTGTATTGCGAAAATTAAAATCATCTGAGAACTCAAAAAAGTAAATTTATTACATATTTTTCTATTAGGTAATATCACTGAACTTAATGATTTTTTTATCACTTTTTGAACTGTTGTTTCACCATGTATGAATCGTCTAAAAAAATTACCCAAATTATCAAGCCCGCAAAGTAAATTTGATCATGACACGTTTTCCCTTAGTACTTTTAGCAATTGGTAATGCGGCGAATGAGTCGAGCGACATGCACGGTTGTCACTAAACGTTAGAGTTATTTGACACCACGCGCTATTGAAAATTAACACGAGAGATTATTGCCAATCCCAAGAACAGGCCGGGCTAAACGCAACACTTACAGAGCTCGCGCTGCTGTTGCCATCACACGAGCAGCTCGTGTGAATTATCAAGCGGTCAGTGCGCTGACAACTGTGGCTCGTGCGATTCCAAAAAAACTTATTTCGACACTAACCGCTCGTGCCAAAAGCATTGGCAGCTCTTGATGCGGTCGCTCCGTGTACACTTTAATTAAAATGGAGAATATTTTTTCGTTAAATTGACAGCTTCTAAAGTATGAATATTAACTTCAGAATTGGGGTTTTTAGCCTTCTTTTTGGAAAAAATCGGGGTTCTTTGAAGACATACAACTCTGCGCCTATTATTGAAAGACGTTTTTTCTTTTTTCTTTACGAAAGTAGTCTACGAAAACACGGTTTTTGGAAAATTGTTTAAAAATATTTTCGGGAAGCGTCGTCGTCATGTTTGGAAAATTTGAAATTCCCATACCATTCAAATTCTCAGTGAAACGCTATAGAAAACAAACGCGCTGAATAATTATTAGATGCCTGGACTAATATGACGAGAGTTTTTTAGACGGAAAGTCATTGTTTTTAGTGGTAATGTTGATACACTGCAATTGACCTTTCTATATGTAGGGTGCTTCAAACCTTCATTGCCACTCTGCAATAGTAAATTTTGGATTACAAAATAAACGGGAGGGTTGTTAATAAAATTTCCTTCCATATACATCTCTCTAAGAATTTCAGAACTTTGCAGGTGTGAAAATGGAATGTGCGTTATTTGCAATACTTTTCACGTGTAAATTATATGGAAACAATCAAGATATGATAAAATTATGTCAAAAACATAATCTTAGTTAGATTAGTAAAATGGTGTTAAAGCGATGTTGTTTGTCTGAGTAATATAATTTTATAAAAATAATATATGTAGATGGTAAAAAATTGACATACTTCAGACCAAAAGTAGATTTAGATGTTAAAAATCCTTTATTTCTCACAACGTTTCGAAAACATGAGTCGTTTTCCTCTTCAAGACGTAGATTAAATTTCAAAGTTCGTCAATTCATCTTAGTATTATTATAAAATCCTCTTCCTCCTCTTATCACTTGTGGAGCTTCATTTTTTCCATGAATTTTTGTTTAATTCTGTTAAAAACTTTAATTTGTTTAAGACTCTTCAAATAAGTCAAATAAATTATTAAAATTTTAAAAAGTATACATTTATAAGTTTTTTAAACAAATTCAAGTTTTAAAAGAATTAAACAAAAATTCATGGAAAAAATCAAGCTCCACAAGTGATAAGATGAGGAAGAGGATTTTTTATAATAATACTAAGATGAATTGACGAACTTTGAAATTTAATCTACGTCCTGAAGAGGAAAACGACTCATTTTTTTGAAACGTTGGCAGAAATAAAGGATTTTTAACATCTAAATCGACTTTTGGTCTGAAGTATGTCAATTTTTTACCATCTACATATATTATTTTTGGAAACAATCAAATATTTATAGAGCAGATCGTTATATCTTGTAGTCTTAAGAAAGAAGAATATTCTCTCCTTTTTCAGTTCTGAACTTTTTTTAAATAAAAGATTTGGACAAAGCAACCATTTCTTACATAAAAATTGAAACTTTTTGTTACCCTATTGTTGAAAGTATAGGAAATATGATTTTTTTTCGTTTCTGGTAACAATATCTATTCTTCTACTCAGGAGCCGTGTATAAATTACGTGAAGAAATTAATTACTTCACAATCATTATTAATCGGAAAATTCCCGTAATGGGGCATTATATGTCTACTTTTTCCCCTTACATTAACAATGTTAGAATTGCAAGAGCCCGCAGTGTTGGAGAATATTCTTCTTTCCACGTGCAGGTTAATAAATATCAATTTTGTCCAATAAATACGTCCAAATTATACAAATAATTTTAAAAGTTGAAACCCTCAAGTATATCATATTTTACTGGAGAAGTAAGAGAAAAAATTTATTTCTTGTTTATTAGTTCGTTATTTAATATTATAGGATTTTGTTATTGTTATACTTTTAATTTTTTTGAATGTTGTGCGAGAATCGCAATTTTAATTTTTGTAAAGTGTTTGAATGAAACAATTTCTGCACTTGAGCTCTCGAATTCAAACTCGCCGAACGCTCGAAAACGCTAAAAGCGTCACCCCGGGTCTCAAGGAATAGGAATTTTCAAATTCACAAAATTAATTTTTTAGATATAGGCTTCTATATTTTGACAAGGCATATTTAGAATTCTTATGTCCTAAAATTAGTTTTAAGAAATACAAATTTTATTGAAACTGTTTGAAATTCAGTACACATACAAAGTATACTCAGCGAATGCCTGCAAAATAATAAAAAGTTGAGAATGACCTTTTGTTTAGTAATATCCAATTGAAAATTAAGGCCGGTCGGTAACCACATTTTCCGACTTTCGGAAACAAAAAGGATCGAGGCCACTTCAGACTAAAAACAACCTCCAGCAAGAAAGTTTTTCTATATAGTTCAAAGAAAATACCTGGAATATTTTAGATAAATTCATCAAAAGTTGACTGAAATATGTACTTTGAAAATAGTACGAGAGTCGGGTGAGTTAGTAGATTCGAGACCTCAACTGTACCTACGATAATGATGAAATGATTTTTTATTTATAAGTTTAAAAAAAAGTTTTACATACATTATTCTGATTTTTTCCACGAGTGCAGAAAGATAAGTATGAGAGTAGCGAATGTATAAGTACAAAATCAAATATTGTAAAAAATGCCCATACATTTCATTATAATTCTAAGAAAATAATTATTGTGTGCGAAGGATATTACTTGTACATTTTTATTTGTGTATTTATTAATAAGTTCATGTGTTGGTTATGATTACAGTTTAAAAGCAAATAATATTCAATAAATGCTCACATATTGTAATAATAATGACTATTGTAGTTAATCATTCTAAAAAAATAATTATTCGTCTGGGCAAATCAAACAATTTCTAATGGGTTCGTTTAAAAAAAAAAGTTCTTTTTTTTCAATTTTAACTTGAAATATCAAAATACAAAGTTTCAAATGAAAAACGTATCGGTGGATATTTCCATTCACGAAAATATTGGAAGAAAGTTAATAGCCAGAATATAGTTCGGAAAGACCAGTCTAGGTATAAGGGTTCTAAATTTTTTGCAGTTCGACTCATGTACACGGCACACTCTCCTAACCTACCCCACTCACACACGTAAAGCGTAAAAGCACTGGTTCGTGGCACTAGCGCCTCCGCGTTGCTGTTTCCCTAACTAAGCCTTCCCCTGCCGTCTCGCTCCCCTTAGCGTGCTTCAAGCTGCCCATTGCATTGTCGCCTCTATACCTATCTTCCCTCTACGCCCAGTAAACACGAAGACATCTTAAAGAGCTCTTTACGACATCTTCTTAAAGATGAACGACATCTTCGAAGATATCCCATAACGAAGCTTTAAAGAGTCTTTAAGGTTTAGCTATTACCATCGTAAAGAGCTCTTCGGGATATCGTAACGATGTCTTTAAGATAGAAATAAGACAAAATAACGAGAATTCATAAGATTACTTGAAGATATCGTTATTTTACATGCAGCTGGGGGGTTACGTACTTAGTCCTGCAACTTTAGGTTTATCTCGACTATTTATCAGTTGTATATAAATGACTTTAAATTTAAAAACTTGCAATTTCTGTGTTTTGTATACACAGAAGTGCCTGTTTTTTAATTTAAAGTCATTTATACATAACTGATAAATAGTCGAGATAAACCTGAAGTTGCAGGACAAAGTACGTGACTGCCGAGAATTTTTAGTTGCATTCCAGGCTTGACATTTTGAGGTACTGCAGGTCTATCTTTATTATTTGATTGTTTACACTTAACAATTTTAACTTCTCTAGGCGATGAAGAAAGAATTGAGCTGTTTCCCATTCTCTCCATTTCATTTTATGAGAACATGAGAGAGCTAGAAAGAGGTATTAGAGGTTAGGAACACGACTTGCTGGATAAATCACGTTTAATATTTAGAAAATGTATAGGTACGTTTACTTCCTGATTCACTTTTCTTTTCACAGACTTTTTAAACACTGAATGTACAGGTTGGGAATACATAACGAGGAATACATGACGATATAATTATAATTATTTATCAATTCTCCATATCGCACACCACGTGCTTTTTTTCTTTAAAAAATGTATCGTTAACGATATCTTGAAAGATGTCTTTAAGTTATCTCTGAAAATACATCCCGCGCTTTTCTACAAATTTTCTTAAAGACATCAAAAGACGTCTTTAAGAAACCAGTTTCAGATATCATTGAAAAACTTCTTGACGATGTCGTGAAGATATCTTTTGGTAATTTCTGTAAGAGCTCCTGCGAACGATAAAAATAACGATATCTTAAAGTTATCCCGTGTTTACTGGGCGTTTTCACTATACTTGTTACATCCTGGGCCTATCCTGGCCCTCTGCTGTTGAATTGTCGAAGTCCTTAGTCGCCGCTAAATTTGAATTAATTTTGATCAATCCAAATTTAGAATGAATGTTATAGTTTAAGTTGGTGGTCTCAAGCTCCCAATGAATGATGAATCATTCCTTGAAAATCTGGAAACTAGACACTTTAAGCAAAATGAAAAATACTCATTTTCAATAAAGTAATAATATGTTATTTATTCAATTAATAATTTGTAATAATTATGGTCACGCACTCTCACAATTCGAAAGAATTCATCACAGTTTGGTTTTTAAACGTTCGAAAGCAATAAGTTATTTATTCACAAAGACTTTTGCAAAAACAATGACCGAACCAACGATAACTCAGGTTTGAGTTCAGAATGAATCTCTCTCTCTGTCTCTGCCCGCGGCTTCATTTTTACCCCCTTTTATAGACTTCCTACTTCTACAGAATTTTATTGATCGAAAAGGTGACTGTGGTCCCTTAGTCACAAGTTTGTACTGTCGTAAATACTTAAGAATTCGTCCAGAATATTCTACCCCTAAAATTGTCATTCAAAATGCTCTTACGAAAAAGCTAACCTTGAATCTCAGTTGAATCAACAGCTTCCCCTAAGCCACCGATCCATGCCTAGAATAACCCTAATCGATAAGTGAGCTCAGCCCTATCCGACTCCCCAACTTTTTGTACAGCAGCCGTCAGTGATGGGTAAGTAAAATACTCGTGGTAATTTACTTGGTTTTCTACGGTAATTTACCTGGTATTTTACGTCATCAGTTTCCTACATGATGTAAATTACGTCTTGTTCTATATATGAGGGCGCCACCTCTGAGGCGGGAAATTGAAACCTCGAATCAGACAGCCAATCAGAGGTTTTCTACATGTATTTTACATATTCCAGGTATTTTACGCAAAATACCTCCTTTGGGTATTATACGTAAAAACTTCCAGCTACGCGTAACTGCACATTCCTGGTTGACTTTATTATTTTTCAATTAACAATATAGGCATTGATAAAAAAAACTCTTACGCCCTTACGAATGCCAATAGCAGAAATTATAAAAAGTAAGGTTATGCACAGTTCTACCGGTCCGCCATCTTGGCACGTAATTTACTAGGTATTTTACCTGTTTTCTACGTAAAATACTTCACTTAGGTATTTTACTTCAAAATCCTCCAGTTACGCGTAACTGCACATCCCTGGCAGCCGTTGTCGCCAGGCTGTGGTCACTAGTATAGGCAACCGCGAGGGCACATATTCTGGTCCTGTTTTGCGGGCTCGTTAGATGGCTCTGTAGGTCTTTCCCCGCTACACGTCGCTGAGGGTCCACGTTTCATCTATCTCTCTTACTCCTTCGTAGTTTACCGAACGTCAACACATGTCCGAATTTACACAACCTAACCTGTGCTAACCTGTAAAGAAGTGCTTGAGAGCCGATATATAATTTGTTGTCGTCATTTTCGACCTGATTATTATCGTTGCAGTACACAGGTGGAAAAAACTAAGAGAGGGAGCAGTATTGAACAAGCAGTATTAAACAAAAAGAGAAAACTTTCATTCATAGAAATGATTAAACGTTTTAAATAAAAACTGCCGAAGATATAATCTTTGAAACTGCTCTCAAACATATGAAAAAAAAACCAATAGAAAAACAAACAGAAATACTTAAATGATAATTCCAGTAATTATTTAAGTATTTCTATTTGTTTTTCTATTGGTTTTTTCAAGTTATTAAGTTTTTTGATTAGATTATCTACAAATAATCTAATAATAAAATATATATATATCTTGATGACCTGCGGGCTCGTTTGATGGCGCCACCGTCGAATATACGCTGTCGCTTCTAAAGCATTGACTTACCACAGCCTGGTTGTCGCTTACAGGCAGGGATGTGCAGTTACGCGTTAGTGGAGGGTTTTGAAGTAAAATACCTAACTGAAGTATTTTACGTAGAAAACAGGTAAAATACCTAGTAAGTTACGTGCCAAGATGGCGGACCTGTAGAAATGTGCATAACCTCACCCAGCGGACACTGTTATAGAACTGTGATGTGACAGTTCTAGAACAGAAAAGAACAGGTTCTGTAAAATTCTTAGAACATACTTAGACCATGGTCTGAGTAATGTCGTCCCCAAATTAATGTAGCTGTTCTATAACGCTGTTACAGAACCATGTTCTGTCAGGGATCTGTAACAATTCTGGAACAGCGTTATATGTAAAAAAATATATTTAGAACAATTTAGGAACAGTGTTACAAAATAACCATGTTCTGTAATAGTGCCGTAACACATATGTAATTGTGTTACGATGTAAATTTGTTCTGTAATCGTTCTGTAACAATTCTGGAACAGCGTTATAAGTGAAAATGTATTTTTAGAACAATTCAGGAACAGGGTTACAAAAGAACATTTTTCTGTTATAGTGACGTAACACGTATGTAACAGTGTTGCAATGTAAATTTGTTCTGTAATCGTTCTGTAACAATTCTGGAACAGCGTTATATTTCAAAAAGTATTTTTAGAACAATGTAGGAACAGGATTACAAAGGAACATTGTTCTGTTATAATGCCGTAACATATATGTCACAGTGTTACGATGTAAATTTGTTCTGTAATCGTTCTGTAACTATTTCATAACAGTGTTACAAGGTTATGTGAAAAAAATGTTTTTTGTATTATTGCTGCACTTTGTTTATATTTTAAATAACACAATTTCACGCACGGTCCTCTATACATATAATCGCACGCTTAAACCCGTTGAAAAATCGCACTCGTTGGGGATTCGAACCCTACCTAAACTACCTAAATCGAATGTACCTAGCCGATGCCTTAGCCAATTGCGCTATCGAACCGCTTGAACGTTCATGACAAAATCTCGGCCATGCTTTTTCGCTGAATAAGCCAGGGTAATCTCAGGAATATATTCATTATTTTTTTTTTATTTCAGACATTGTCCCCTACTGTCGGCGTATTCTTACCCAGTTCAAGTAACTGACTGCGCCCGACCGCACAGTGGGATGAAATCAAAAAACGAGGTTCAAAATAACTTGTAGCTGGCAATTCTTGACCGATTTTGGATTTTTTTTTAAAGAAAAATTCAGCATTAACTTTGAAGAGATTTATGTGGCCTGATTTTTGAATTTTTGTTTGTTTAAGCTTTTATGTTAATGCAAAAAGTGAAGAAAAAGTCGATTTTTTGTTTTTTTTTGTTTATCTTCGTTAAAAAACGTTTTCTATTACCAGCATTTCCAGACTATAGGCACGGGCGTAGTTGAAAGCAAAAAAAATTATGACATTGTGAAGTTAATCGTTATAAACAAATTAACTTAAAAAATAGTCTACACTATGAATTCTTCGTTTGCAAAGTACATTTTTGCGTTAAAATTACTTACTTTCATCGAAAAAATAATACCCAATCATAAA
>CAKNXH010059076.1:44209-70500 GCA_932178445.1 Andricus quercusramuli
GGGTTATACTATTTCAACATTTATTAATATTATAGGTCAATCGATTCGACTCGAATCAACACACCTTTTCTGTTTTTGCATCAACTTCAAATTATGCTAATGAAAAAAGTTTTACCATAAGAAACCGATTTTCAAAATATATAAATTACCATAACTTCCCTACAATTTGATAAAATGCATTAAAATTAGAGGTGAATCGATTCGTTTCGAACCAAGGAATCTTTTATATTCTTGCATCAACTCTGAATTATGCTAGTGAAAACAGTTTTACTATAAAAAACCGATTTTCAAAATATATAAATTAC
This sequence comes from Andricus quercusramuli, assembly GCA_932178445.1. Lineage (NCBI taxonomy): Eukaryota > Metazoa > Arthropoda > Insecta > Hymenoptera > Cynipidae > Andricus > Andricus quercusramuli. The sequence goes on from CAKNXH010059076.1 coordinate 44,515, forward strand.
CATAACTTCCCTACTCTTCAATAAAATGTATTAATATTATAGGTCAATCGATTCGTCCCGAACCAAGAAATCGTTTATATTCTTGCATCAACTTTGAATTATGCTAGTGAAAAAAGTTTTACTGTAAAAAACCGATTTTTGAAATATATAAATACCATAACTTCCCTACTCTTCAATAAAATGTATTAATATTATAGGTCAATCGATTCGTCCCGAACCAAGGAATCTTTTATGTTCTTGCATCAACTTTGAATTATGCTAGTGAAAAAAGTTTTACTATAAAAAACCGATTTTCAAAATATATAAATACCATAACTTCCCTACTCTTCAATAAAATGTATTAATATTATAGGTCAATCGATTCGTCCCGAATCAAGAAATCTTTTATATTCTTGCATCAACTTTGAATTATGCTAGTGAAAAAAGTTTGACTATAAAAAACCGATTTTCAAAATATATAAATACCATAACTTCCCTACTCTTCAGTAAAATGTATCAACAATATAGGTCAATCGATTCGTCCCGAACCAAGAAATCTTTTATATTCTTGCATCAACTTTGAATTATGCTAGTGAAAAAGTTTTACTATAAAAAACCGGTTTTCAAAATATATAAATTACCATAACTTCCCTACTCTTCAATAAAATGTATCAACAATATAGGTCAATCGATTCTTTTCGAACCAAGGAATCTTTTATATATATTTGCATTAACTCTGAATTATGCTAATGAAAAAAGTTTTACTATAAAAAACCGATTTTCAAAATATATAAATTACCATAACTTCCACACTCTTTGATAAAATGCATTATTATTATAGGTAAATCGATTCGTTTCGAACCAAGGAATCTTCTATATCCTTGCATCAACTCTGAATTATGCTAGTGAAAAAAGTTTTCCCATAAAAAACCGATTTTCAAAATATATAAATTACCATAACTTCCCTACTCTTCAATAAAATATATTAATATTATAGGTCAATCGATTCGTCCCGAACCAAGGAATTTTTTACATATTTGCATCAACTTTGAATTATGCTAATGAAAAAAGTTTTACTATAAAAAACCGTATTTTCAAATATTATGCATTCCTATAGCTTCCTTACTTTTCAACTTTTCAATAACATTTATTAATATTATATAGGTCAATCGATTCGACTTGAATCAACATACCTTTTCTGTTTTTGCATCAACTTTAAATTATGTTAATGAAAAAAGTTTTACTATAAAAGACCGATTTTCAAAATATATAAATTATCATAACTTTTCTACTCTTTGATAAAATGCATTATTATTATAGGTCAATCGATTCGTTTCGAACCAAGGAATCTTTTATATTCGTGCATCAACTCTGAATTATGCTAGTGAAAAAAGTTTTACTATAAAAAACCGATTTTCAAAATATATAAATTACCATAACTTCCCTACTCTTCAATGAAATGTATTTATATTATAGGTCAATCGATTCGCCCCAAACCAAGGGATCTTTTATATTCTTGCATCAACTTTGAATTATGCGAATGAAAAAAGTTTTACTATAAAAAACCGATTTTCAAAATAATATTGAGTGCTAGAAAAAAATGCAATAAATATTTCTAGAAATCCTTCGGTCAGTTTCAAGATATAAGTGAGGAAAATAAGCTCTCCAAATTTCCTCAATTTATCTGCAACCATTTTCTAGTTATCGTGTTCACAAAAAAGCGTGACATCCACACATCCACACACACATCCACACATTCACACATCCACACACACACACACATCCCGACAATTGCTTAGAACATTGTATTATACATTTTTAAATTAGGGAGGGTTCAATTAAATGAATTTAAAAATTTTGAAAAATTTTACCATTACAAAGCTTCCTCTATGAGGAAGCAAACTCAAAGCATCCAGCAAAAATAATTGCTATTAGCAGTAAGTTACAATTTTTTTCAAACATATATCAATTGTGCCATATCATAATGATATAATGATTTGAAAGTGTCAGAATCAAAAAATAAAATGACTTTGAAGTTATAGATTTGTTAATTCCTTTAAAAAAGTCAACAAAATTGTGCATCCAAAAAAGATTCACAAATTTGTTATGAATCACATTTTGATAGCAAGCGAAGTTTTTGCTTCATTCGTAAGAAATAACATTTTAATTAAAGAATTACATTTTTGGTCAACTGAAACCAGCTACGAAAAAAATAAATAATTAAAATTTGATCACCCTAAAAAGAACTACCAATTTGTAATAATTAGTTTTTTGGAAGGATGCTTAGTTTTTATTTCAATCGTAAAATTATCATTTACAATAAAAAAATTACATTTTCGGAAAAACGACGCAAGCTACGGAAAAAAATGCATCCACAAAAGTTGCTCACCCAAAAATTATCCACAAATTTGTAAAAATATTATCTTACAGCTAACAGAAATGAGTTGGACCATTTGATTCTTACTAGCTCGGGAATAGTACTCGATGAGCTCGATAAGATTTTTTCTCAATAATCGTTGACCGTAAAAAACAACAAATTTCTGAAAAAGACAAAAACTTAACAAAAAGAAAATTTAAGTTTTTAAGATATAAAACATCCAGAAAATGAATGCGACCATAAAAAAGATCGATATATGCCTTATATACAAAAAATGCCTTGCTGGTTTGTTTGATGATTTATACCAAATTAAGATATTTCGCGATAGAGTTAACTATAAAAATATATGGAATTCAAAATATTGAACCTAATTTTTAAAATTATTTTTTCTTGTGCGAAAATAGCAAATTTAATTTCCTTCTTTCGTGAGTGACAGAATTATTCTGCCGACTCTCAGAGAAAATAATGGTGAATTACTCAAATTACTCATCCAAAAATTACTTTCTGTAAACAAGGATCAAGTTATATTTATACAACTTCTATAACAAAATAGTGACGATGAAACCAGAGCAATTATGCAAGAATTGTTCGGATTTTCAGGAACGAAAACCGATTGATCTGCAGCTGTTAACAAAAAATGCACGAATTACCAAAACTAACCATTTTTGGCGCTCAATCCTCGCAATCGTAAAGTCGGAAAACTGAATGATTTGACCAAGAGGAGAGTGATTTTCAAGAAGACCATTTTTCGGAAGATAATGCTAGGTAGTTGCATGGGAACAACTATTAAGACTATTAAGTCATGTTTGAGTTGATCAATTACTTATAATTCCAAAAAATTATATTTCACCACGAGAAACAATGTGAAATTTTTACTTAATAAATAAGCACTCAATATCTATAAAATATGTATCATTTATTTTACAACTCATTTTTTGCACCTTTTGCCATTTTTTGGTCTTAATCTTTCGGGTTTTCGCTGTTTCTGCTGAAAAAATTTCGCGGATACAATACTTAACTATTTAGAAAAGCATAAATATTCTCATGATTGCAGTAATTTTATACAAATTTTGACTCAACATATAAGCTTTAGGACCTAAATTGAATCGCGACCGAAAGTTTAGGTGACAATTACAGGCTTAGAATTTAATAGGCAATACCATGGAATATACATGTATAGGGTGTTTTTTTTATCTTGAGACATCGAAATATCTTAAGAAATACGCATCCAACAAAAAAATCTTCGTGAAAAAAAAGTGTTGTAGTAGCGAAGCTCCAGCCTGCTGATTTTTCGGTCCTCAAATTAGTCCTTTTGTAGATCCTTTTTCAAAATGTCCAATTGTGTTATCCTTTCTTGATCTTTAAAAATTTTATTTTGTTGTCCAATAATTTGTCTTGGTCCATTTTTAATTTTAATTTGACCTGATGGTAACGGAGGAATATCAGTTCGCTGCAGACTCTCGTTATCCACCTTGATCCCGTTTAGTAGAGGAAAACCGCAGCGGTCAAAAAACCTCTGCCAGGATCCTTCAGTTCCAATTAGAATTGTTTATTTAGTCGAACTGGTTTTATGTTCTGTATTTTATTTTGGGAATTTCAGAACCGTAATAAGGTGCTGTCCCACCGCTGTCACCAAAAATATGTTACATCCTGGGCCTATCCTGGTCCTCTGTTGTTGAATTGTCGAAGTCCTTAGTCGCCGCTAAATTTGAATTAATTTTGATCTATCCAAATTTAGAATAAATGTTATAGTTTACCATAAGTTGGTGGTCTCAAGCTGCCAATGAATGATGAATCATTCCCTGAAAATCTGGAAACTAGGCACTTTAAGCAAAACGGAAAACACTCATTTTCAATAAAGTAATAATATGTTATTTATTCAATTAATAATTTGTAATAATTATGGTCACGCACTCTCACAATTCAAAAGAAATTATTCGCTCAATTTTGTAAATTGATTTCACAGTTTGGTTTTTAAACGTTCGAAAGCAATAAGTTATTTATTCACAAAGACTTCTGCAAGAACAATGTCCGAGCCAACGATAACTCAGGCTTGAGTTCAGAATGAATCTCTCTCTCTGTCTCTGCCCGCGGCTTCATTTTTACCCTCTTTTATAGAGTTCCTACTCCTACAGAATTTTATTGATCCAAAAGGGGACTGTGGTCCCTTAGTCACAAGTTTTTACTGTCGTAAATACTTAAGAATTCGTCCAGAATATTCTACCCCTAAAATTGTCATTTAAAATGCTCTTACGCAAAAGCTAACCTTGAATCTCAGTTGAGTCAACAGCTTCCCCTAAGCCATCCATGCCTAGAATAACCCTAAGCGATAAGTGAGCTAGTCCCACACACCATCATTAAGTTCCAGAATTTATTATTTAACCCCTGATTCATCCAAGAGGGACATTCAAGAATCATGACAGCAATCAGCTATTGATTTTGTGACATAACCATGACTCAGCTCCCCTAACTTATGCTTCCCACGCTCCCTAATATATCTCAGCTTATCGTTGCTTGATATTCGGGCCTAAATTCCTAATGAGTGACTTCTTTTTCATTCTAGAATATTTAAATTAAAATTTAAGTTAAAATTTGGAAATTTATCTAAAATCAAAATTTCGCGCTAAAATACTTGGTTATTCATGGTAAGGTAGATTCCCATTTTCTCACTACAACTGTTATCAAGTTTTTGCCATAGACTAAAGAGTTTTCTCAAAAGAGAATCGTGATTCGTTATACAGGGTGTCCCAGACTCAAGTGTCCGGATTTATATAGCCGTATAAAAATGAAAAAAATAAATAGAAAATTCCTTTTCCAAAAATCAGTTGAAGTTATAGTTTTTTAGTTATAAAACATTTAAGCTGGACCAATCAGGAGCTCCGTATAAACAGCCGTGTGTGCGTGAACGGGCTTCCAACGTTGTGTTCTCCCGTCGCTAACCCCACCTCTGCGCTCAATTCGATAACACTGCGTTGAAATCTGGTTCACAGACACACGGCGGTTTATACGGCGCTCCTGATTGGTCCAGCTTAAATGTTTTATAACTAAAAAACGAAAACTTCAACTGATTTTTGGGAAAGAAATTTTCTATTTATTTTTTTTCATTTTTATATGGCTATATAAGTCCGGACACTTGAGTCTGGGACACCCTGTATACTCATGACTTGCGCAAGTCCGCAACTTGCGGATCTGTAATCGTGTGAAAGGGCCCTGAAACACTCAGCCCATCACCAACCCAGTGCTCCGAACGTGGGCACCTTGCACTACTGCGCATGCGATGCATAAGGCGCTTCATTGGCTGCCGTTCGCGTGTTTATTTGGAATGTTAAAAAATACAATTTTGTTATCTATTAATTATAATCGAAAATAATTTTTTTTTACATTTTCAAGTGGTACGTAGGTGGTTTTCAATATATTCTGAGCATTAGGTTAGAAAAAAATGGATATTCCGAAAATAAAAAATATTATGTTAGTTAAGGCCATGCAATGAGTATAACAGCTGATCGAGTCAGTCCTGAGATAAATATTTTTCACCCATATTTAAAAATAAAAGTTTGAATATCGCGGAAAAATTTTCCGAAAATATTAAAAAATAGTAAATGACCATTTGCGGCAAGGCACAGAGTTGAGGGAAGAAAAAAGTTTATTTATGAAAATTATAAATATTGACCGATGCATTTCCGCTTCAGTATCATGCAATCTGTTTTACCCACAGACCCGTGGAAGTGCGAAGTTGCTTGCTGCGATAGTGCTGCTCTGAAACAGCTGATACGTATTTCAGACACGCACAAAATGGAAAACTTCTTGTAGTGTTCTGGAGCACGGTCGGTATTTCTCCAAATTAGTACAAAACTTTTTTCACAATTCCAAATATTTAGGAGCAGAGCCGCCTTCCTTCGAGCCTTCTACTTAGCGTGCTAAATTTTCAGTACGATATTTTCTTCCGTGCTGACGTAAGTTGACATGGGAAAGTATCGATATAGCTTCCAGTTTTATTTTATTCGGAATTTTTTTTTTAAACTTCCACCAGAAAAGACCAGAGCCGTAAACATTATTGTCTCCACTTTCATTTCCCAAACTTTGAGCGCGATATCTTATTTCTTTTGGACGTAAGTTTACATTGCAAATTTGAGGACTAGCTTGGTCACGTGACCCTCTCGTTACATGGCCTTAATGTGATCTTTTTTTTCATTTTTCGAAACCTAATGCTCAGAATATATCAAAAACCATCCACATACTAGTTGAACATGTTAAAAAATCATTTTTGATCATTACATAATAATAAATAAAAAAATGGTATTTTTTAACATTTCAAATAAGCGCGCGAACGGCAGCTAATGAAGCGCCTAGTACATCGCATGCGCAGTAGTGCAAGGTGCCCGCGTTGGGAGCACTGCACCAACCTTGCACGTCACACGGCTACATCGCGCGTGTTTTCCATTTGCCTGGCGTCGGTTTTTCGGTTTCTTGTGCTGTAATAATTTTCTATTTGTAATTAGTATATAATTTCATGTTTTTATAGTACGTGACCGGGGGATTATACCATCTATTCATTTTACTTCTGTGGTGTACATAAACAAATAATATAACCTCTATTCTTTGCACGTGGAGAGTATTGTTCACATTTAAGTTTGGCTCGAAAAATCATTTTCATATTTGCAACAATCATTTTGACAATCATTATACTCGCTCCACGACCTCACATTTTATCCGCACGCTCGCAACTCGCACGAAGTGCGAAACATGCGACCACATGGAAGACACATCTGCGTGGTGATGTGAACTCACGTAATGCGGCCTTATCCGCACGCGTGCGAGCCTTAATGCTCGCATTATGTCGACATTTTGTTATCTGGGAATGATGAATAGATCTATTTATTTTTCCAAATTCCATTTTAAAAGTTGTGAAGTGAGGTTATGTTTACTCGTTACATATCCCGGTTTTTAGAACATTTTTCACACTTCGTAATGCCTTTTTTTAATTTTTTATAATTTATTTTTCACTTTTTTACAAAATACATGAACTTTGTAAATAACTAAAAAAGAATTTAAAAATTCGTAATAAACATTCACCTTTTAAGAGTGTATATTTTTGGGTTATGGTATAATTCTTTATCTAGCATCAAATTCATGCATATTTATTACCAAAAGTTTACCATTTGACCTTTAAAATATTATCTATTTACATATTCAGAACATTCATAATGTATAGATGACACAGAAATGACCTACTCTCAGTCTCTCACCCGAAATTCAAATTATTCCTGAAGAATGCGCGCCAAAAAATGTTCCATTGGTCTATTTACATTTTTAATAATTCAGAGGGGAGGGGGAAGATATCGATATGTATCGATAAATTGTCAGAAAATATCGATACGTTTTTTTGTCGATATTTGCCATTACTACTGCTGGTTCCGTGACTACTGATGTGCCGTGACCGTTGTTACTGCGTCAGTGACGGTACATTTTTCTCTGACGTAAAAATTTACCGTAATTGGTAAATTTTTGGTAATTGTGGTAATTCTCTAAATATAAATTTTTTTGGTATACAAACAATTAAACATTAAAAATTATTAATCTTCAGTAGCCAAATAACATATTTCACACAGTCATTAAATTTAAATTTATACATAAATATTTCAAAAATATGATAAATTCGGAAAGAAGCAGATGACATTCGACAATGACAGTGATTCTGAGTGCTGTAGTGCAATATGCTGTTTTCATTATAAAAAGTGAAGTGAGGAAATCTTTTTGTCAGCATCAGGAAATAAATTGTTTTTTCCAAAGTAAGTAGTTTATATCATTATTATAAATAAAATAGAATATATAATCTTGTTTAAAAATTTTTACTTGATGTCAAGTTTTATGTTAGATGAAAACTCTAACCTTTTTCAACTCACTTTTTTTCCATTTTATTGATCAGATCTTAGATTTAGTTATTTTATTGTTCTGTAAATAATATAATTGAATGGTATACAGATCGATAAAAGATCTATGTTAGTCTATAAGATTTAATGAATAAAATGAGAAAATTGACTTTAAGGTTAGGTTCTTTATCCAACATTCTTATTTAGATTTTCAAATAGAATATATTTGATTATTGTTGTAAATATATAATAATATAATATATGAATCAGAATCCTTACTTATTTTGTATTATTATTTAATCTTTATATTGAATTTAGGTGATTATGAAACCGAAGGACGTTTTACGATTATATTACAGTCTAATCGATGAACAGAAGAAAAAATATAAGTGTAATTTTTGCGACCAAATTTATGTTACAAATATCACAAGAATGTGTAAACACACTTCCCATTGCAAAAAGGAACAAGAAGATGTGAGAAGAAATGTGTCTCTATTAATTGAAACAAAGAGTACAGAAAGAGAATTTTACTGAAAATTCATCTAATGAAACTGATCTATCTTTGAAGGAAGCTTCATTCTCTAGTGTTCAAGAAGAAGTGAACGAAAGTGAAAATGTATAAATATTACTCCTAAGAAAATTAAAAAATTATTTTGAAAAGTTGAATCATGATTTTTTATTTTATTTTGAAACGTTATTTGAATAATAATGATGTAATCTAAAAAAATTTTATGTAGATGAGGTTATGGAGAATTTTAGGCCGTGCAATTTATTGTACCGGTACTGCGTTGCAGTCGATCGAGAATCGTCAGTGGTCTGAGCTCTTAACACAGTGGAATCCTTCTTGTCCGTTGCCTACTCAAAAAGAATTAGGTGAAAGTATTCTGAAAAGTGAGTTAATAAGTACTCCATGCATATGCTTACGGTTTGAAACTTGAATATAGGTAAGTTTTTAAATACTCTTATCGATGCACTATTCATCTTAAAGAAAAGTATTAAAAGTGTATGAACTTTAATTACTTTATTTTTTATATTTATGTTAATAGGAGTTCAGACGAAATCATCGCTTACATTACAGCACCTGAAACGTTCATGTACAGTGTACTCAAAGTAGAGGAGAGGTTTAAAGATGATTTAGTGACCAAAATAATAAATATGATTATTGAAGCTAAACAAGAAAAATGCTTGGGTATTTTAATATCTAATAAATTTGCACAAAGTCAATGTTACCGTACATTAAAAGAAAAAAGCGAAGAAATAAATGGTTTTCTGTTTTTCTATGTGTCTGCCGCTGACAGCTTGAACCAGTTACTAGAAAGTATACTACTATCACCGTCTTATGTAAAGTTGAAAGAGGATTTTGATCTGGTTTTAAATACAATAACAAAAAGATCACATCTTGCTGAGGAATTTTCAACAGCTTCTAATGCAGTTTGCAATAAACTAATTTTCCTAGAGCATCCTGAAAAATACAATGAAAATGTAAAAGAATCGCTGGAAGATATGAAAAAAGTTTTAAGATATTTGACAGTTACATCGTCGCACACTTTGTTTACTACCGAAGTTAAGAAAATTATTTTTATTGAATTTTTCTGGAATGATGCATCTCAAAAGTATTTTCTCATTGAACCAATTCAAAAATGGTGTTTTAAATTAAATAAGCATCCAAGAAAGCTTAGCGAAGCAAGACACATTTTCAAAATAATTAGATTATGTATATCCATGCGTATAGATGAAACGAGTTTAACGGAAATGGAAAAAAGTACCATCTTCGAAGAAATAGAGATAAATCTAGGAGACTCACTCACTGCAGTTCATTATGCAGCTAATATTTTCGATCCTCGTTATCAAGGTGAGGATAACGATGAATCCCAGTATTCTAAGGAATACAATTTATCTTAAAGTATGGCAAGGCTTTAAACGTTGGTACAAAAATTGATTTAGTAAAAAACTTGGGAAATTTCAAGCTTCGAGAAGGCCCTTGGCAAAAAGAGTACCTGTGGAATAGTGACATAGAAGACCCTCGGCTTTGGTGGAGTGCTTTGTGCGGTTTCAGTATTTGTAGCAAACTAGCATGCTCTATTTTGTCTTTAGAGGCAGCTTTCCTTTCGTCTGATGAAAAATATTCTCATGATAATGCTTATGAAGATAAAATTAATTTTATCGCATTTAATGCAAATAATTTATAGCAGTTCATTCTATATTAAGCAATATAAGCGTTCGTGATTTTCTAATGTAAAGTAATACTGGCGTGATCTACAAGATAAATGCGTTATATATCACTATTTGTTATTTTTCATGAAAGAATACCAGTTGCTAATTACGAAATAAATCTTTCTTTTTAGTTGTTCAAAGAAATGTACCAAAGCGTGTATTCTAGTGTTCTTGTAATTTATAGTCTTAAGTTCGAAGTGTTCATGATTTTAATGTAACGTATACCTGCGTGATCAGCGTAATCTACAAAATAAGTAGGTTATATAAATACATATATATCACTATTTATTATATTTAAACAAAGAATACCAATTGCTAATTACGAAATAAATCTTTCATTTTAGTTGTTCAAAGAAATGTACCAAAGCGTGTATTCTAGTGTTTTTGTAATTTATAGTCTTAAGTTCGAAGTGTTCATGATTTTAATGTAACGTAATACCTGCTTTATCAGTGTGTTCTACAAAATAAGTAGGTTATATAAATACATATATGTATTTATTATATTTAAAGAAAGAATACCAATTGTTAATTACGAAATAGATGCAATAATCTTCTGTAATATTTGTATTCATTTATTATATACATTTTATAGAGAATAAATTTTAATGAAATTATCCTGTCGTATTACAAAGTAAGCTCAATATAGTATAATAAAAGAATTTTATTTACATGAAAGTATAAAAAGTATACAGAAAGAACAGAGGTATATTTTAATTATCAAATAAGTGAAATATTATTCGTACGAAGCGTCCATCATTTCTTCATACTCAAACTCTTCCATTCTGACACTTAATTCTTGATCATCTACGCTATTTTCATCTTCATAAGCTTACCCGCACGTTCTGCTGTCAACCTATTTCGCTTTTTGGTATGTATATTACTGTATGTGCTAAAAGTCCTCTCGGTGGCCGCTGAAGTTGGTGGAATGGAAAGTATACCTGTAGCTATTTTACTTAATAAATTCAAAGCACAGAGTGTGTTCCACCAAATTCTTGGATCGTTCTTAGTTATTAAGGCAACACTCCAGATGAAGCTGCTTCCCAAAATTGAAGACGATTCAGGTAATTTGATAATTCGTCTTTCACATCACTCTCATTGATATTTAGAAGTTTTGCAATTTTGAGTATATGATCGCAACCGAGTTGGAATGGTTGTTCAGTTACAGCGGCGTAGGCAGGCATTTTTTTCGGGGGGGGGGGGGGGGGGCTGACCATAAGGAAGGACAACGAAGGATATCCGAAAAATAAAATGACTCAATATTTTGTATAATACAATAAACATAGGTTTTTTTGCATTAAATTTATTGCATATATTTAATAATATGTTACATATTTAAATTGTATACAAAAATATTTACATTATTTACATTTGTCTTATAATTTAAAAGGTGATTCTACGTTTTTTCTTGGAAAACATATCGACAATACGTTCTACAATAATGCGTATTTCACGATGAATTGACATTAATGTCAATCCATTTAATCGCTCTTCACTGCTACGATTTCGAAGATAAGTTTTTACTCTTTTCATTGTTGAAAAGCTTCGCTCTACGGACGCTGTACTAACAGCTAAGGTCGCCAACAATTTTAAAAGAACGTATATATTCGGAAAAAATTGTTTTTCGCAAACCTTCAACGCGTCAATAGCGTATTTTGGTAATTCTCAGTTTTGGGTTCTCCATTTATACACCCATGTTTCCCACTCTGATTCCAACTGTTTACTATTCGTCGACAGCAGATCGTCTTTGTAACATTCAAGTGCCGGCTTTACATCGTTAAACTTTGATGTCACGCAGAAAAAAGGAAGGACACACTGAAGGGCGACAATCATATTTTTGTGGACTAAGAATCTTTGGGTTAATGAGCATATTAATTCATCCAAATACGGAATGAATAATGCTCTTCTGTAATATTCCTCAGGTGTGTTCGAGGGATAGTTTTCCCTATGAACTTGAGTCCCAACTACTCGGGGAATTGATGGAGTGATACCCACTTCAACGCCAATAATTGTAGCTTGATCAAATAGTTTTCGAAACTCTTCTTCAACATTATTCCTCATTTCTCGAAATTTTCCTAGAATTGTTTCGACATGTCTAATCGCGCTACTTACACTGAGAAACCCTTGTTTGTATTTCTTGTTAAAAATCACACTAGATTTCACTATCTGAACTTTGCAATGAGAGGCAAAAAGCAAATTTTAATAATATTTACTAACCTCAATAGTAACTCGTAGCTACTTAAAGAATTATAAAATATATTGGAATAAAAGTTAAAACAATTGCATTTATTGTAAAAGACATTTGAAGTATTTATTAACCTCTGTAGTAAAACTGCAAGTCTGCACTATTTACTAATTTTGGTAGGAGAAAATAGTAAATTTGTTGGATTAATATCTGTAGAAGATAACAGTATTTACAAAGTGCTGTAGTAAAATGATGCGCAGGGACCGTGCGCACCGAATTACTAACTGGTTAGCAAAATCTGCTACAGTGGGAATAGTAAAAAAAATAAATACGTGTTGCTAACTTTCACACAAGCATACCTACACACATGTTCTACATTTAACGCATAATTCACATTTATTTAAATTAAGAATTGACAACATTAGAAATAACATATATGTATATATTCTTAAAAGATAGTATTTTATATTATAAAGCTGAAACAGAATAATCGGGTTAGAAGAAAACGAAGGCTGGCGGGAATCGAACACGCGTCTCCGGGACAGCAGTCGGGCGATGATCCATCTACCTATAAGACGTTGTGGGACTCAGAATGAAAACTTCTATATGACCTAAATGATAGAAAGTTTATTGGTTCTAATTCATTTAATCCTTAATTGATTAACATTCATGATATTTTTATAATTTTAAACAACAAAATTTTTAATGTAATTAAAATTAGTAAATATTTTTTTTTAATTATGTTTTTTTGCGGATTTTGCATTGAAACATAAATTAGATGTCATTTTCGCAACCTAAAAATATGATCGGCGATCGACAAACGTCAGATGCACTCGGCCGCGCTCGGTCCAAGGCTCGATACTTTCTGCTAAATCAGTTAGTAATATTTAGGACCAAATTTAATAATTGGTATTAACCTTTGTTACAAAAAGTAGGAAATGTCCATAATTCACATCGTGTTCCTACAGACAATAGTAATTTCTTCTACATATTTAGTATATTATGTTATTTAAAATACTTATTACTTTTATTTTTTTTTGTACAATTTATTAATTTCTCTACTAATTTTTCCTACATCGGATTTTACTACAGAGAATAGTAAGGATTGCTATTACCAAATAGGAAATCTTCTTATAAAAATAGTATAACTTATTATTTATGTATTAAAATGTCAAAATTTAAGCATTTTGCCCCCATTTGCTATCCGTTTTAGTAATTTTTCTAACCTAAAGTTTCTCAGTGTAGATCAACGAATTTACTTTGTAAATAAAGTGATAGGTTGTGAGTTAAGCTCAGTATCTTTTCCGAAACTTGTAAACCAATCAAAAATTCGAAAGTACAAAGCTTACTGTGCAACCAGTTCGCTTTTCCAGTACTGTCCCGTTTTTCCCTGTCAATGATTTCTAAAGCCTTCACAACTGGAATATAGGCATCTGCAAATAAAGTTGTTGAATCGCTTCTATCAGTCCATCGTGTTTCGCAATACTGCATTAACCCTGATACTGCCGACTGTTTTCTGGCTTTAGAGACATTTAGATCATTCGTCGATTGAACTTCTATGCGTTTGGTAATATGATATAATTCTAACTGATCTTTCAAAATTTCGCTTCGCACACTCGATATTCTGAAGTAATTGCAACACTCTTTCAAAGAGCCGAAAGTGTTGCGTACAAGCGTTACCTTTGAACCATCATTCAGACTTAAATTTAAACAATGAGAAGTGCAATGAGTGTAGAGTGCCAATGGATATTCATTGTTAATATGGGCTTGAACACCTTGAAACTCTCCACTCATTGCCGCTGCGCCATCGTATCCCTGTCCTCGCATGAGATTTAAATCAAGGCCAAGAGATTTTACGGCTTCTTTTAAAACATTTGCTATTCCTGCTCCAGTAAAATTAGTTATAGAAACAAACATTAGAAAATCTTCTCGTAATATCATCAATTCTTCGTCAACATACCTAATGCATAGAGAAAACTGTTCTATTCCACGTACATCTCTAGCTTCGTCTGCTAAAACAGTGTAGATTTTGGCTTTCTTAACGCGATTAATTAGTTCATTTTGAATATATTCCCCACATAAATCAATTATTTCATTCTGAATTTGCAGACTTGTATACATTGAATTATTCCCCGAATTTTTAATATGGTCATTCAATTGTGCATCGCCATTTCTTGCACGATAACGCAAAAGAGATCTAAAATTCCCATCATTATGATCAGGTTCGTCCAAAGATAAACGACCTGAATCATTGTTTTTTCTATAGAATATTCAGCAATTTTTAAAATAATTTTTATTTTTTTAAACAATTTTTGTTTGTTTAAAGTAGTTATTTTTTCAGATCATATTCGTTAAAAATCTGAAAAAATAAGTACCCGTAACAGACTTCAAAAATGGTTTATATTAATGATTATTAATGATTATTAATTGTTTAAATAATTTCAAAATATCTTAAGCAAAAAAATATTATTCTTAAAATTCGTTAATTGTGTCATTAGTTGCAGAAAAGAATAAATTTTCTCGATTTGCAGAGAAAAATTTTTTTAAACAAACAAAAATTGTTTAAACAAATGAAAATTATTTTAAAAATTGCTGAATATTCTATAGAAAAAAAATATTACTCTTAAATTCCTTTAATTGTGTCATTAATTCCAGAAAGTAATGTTCTTTCACGCTTTGCATGGGGAAACATTGTTTAAACAAATAAAAATTGTTTAAATAATTACCAAACATCCTTCAAAAATGTATTGCTCTCAACATTCTTTAATTGTGTCATTATTTTCAGAAAATAATAACTTTTTACGATTTTAGGGAGAAAAAATTGTTTAAACAAATGAAAATTGTTTAAATAATTACCAAATAAGTTAAACAAGACTCTTCACATTCACTCTTCACATTCATCAACTTTGTACGATTTATTCCGAAAGATAAACTTTTCACGATTTACAGGGGGAAAAAATTGTTTAAACAAATAATAATTGTTTAAACGATTTAAAATTATTTAAAATATACTTTAAAACTCGTCCCTTATCGATTAAAAATAATTCATGTTTACATTTTTTTTTAAATATCGTCTTTAGCACGAATTTGATAGAAAACTGCTGTTTTGCATTTTTTGTGGTATTTTCCGGGCACAATTAAAGGGGTTCAGGTGTATCATAACTAAAACCTATTGGATGCAAATTATTCCTTAAATACTCCTTAAGAGGTGACAATGCTTTAAATGACAAAAAATGTATAACAAGTTCTTCTTTTTTCCACTTTTTTGAGAATCGCGCTTTTCCCATTTAAAACCCCATGTTAATTTCAAAAGCCCGGGGGCACGGGTTAACGTTGAGAAAAAAAAATACGGAATTTCCTTTGCGGAAAACGAACAAAATGGAGGGGGGGGGGGGGGAGGGGTTATCACCAAAAATCGAAAGTCGAATTTTTGCACGACCCTAAGGTACACGATTCAAGTGCTGAGCATTAAAAATAAATACTGTAAAAAAATTTGAAGATGCAAGATTTTAAAGCAAGTTGAAAATGTGAAAACTGGAGACAGAAGTCATTATCCAATATAAAATTGGAACAGTTACAAAATATACAGTATTTTTAAGTAAGTTTTAGAAGATTAACACATTTTAGATGGAATGCACACATTTTTTAAACTCACAATTGAACTATTCCATTCGCGTTTGGAAAAATATCTTTTTCAGTCGGAAATTCGACTATTTGATTGCAAGTTCATGAATTTTGTTCAAAAGCTATATTTTTTGATAGAAAATTAGTTAAAAATTGAAATATTTGGTTGAAAATATATTTATTTTGTTTAAAAGCTGTCTTTATGGTAGAAAATAAAACTACTTCGTTAAAAATTCATGTCTTTAAAACTGAAAATTGCAATTTTTGATTGAAAATTATTTTTTGTATTGAAAGCTTATATTTTTGAGTTCAAAATTTAACTGCATTGTAGAAAGTTATCGTTTTTGCTCAAAAATCATATAGATATAGTCTTTCAAAATTGAAATTCGAAAATGTTTCAGGAAGCCTCCAGGGGTCTCCCCATTCACGGCGAAATAATTTTATGTGCCCTTTTTCGATCCGGTAGCTCAATTGTTGAATTTTTAAACCAAAAAGACGAATTGCCAATAAAAAGGTTGAATCTTCTACCAAAAAAATGAACTTTTAACGAACTAGTTCAACTTTAAACCAAACACTTGAATTTTCTGCTAAATTGCTGAATGTTCAAGCCAAAAATACACATTTTTTATAAAACAGTTGAATTTTAAAACCAAGAATGTGAATTTTCAAGAAAAAAGTTAATTTTCAACTAAACAGTCGGCTTTTAAATCAAAAAGAAACTTATCATTTAAAAATATTAAAAAATGTCAAATTGTTCAATTTTCGAGCGCCAAATACAAATTTGTAATAAAAAAGTTTAATCTTCAATCAAAGATTTACATTTTTTAACAAATTACTTTAATTTTCAACCAAATATCTGAATTTTCTAACAATAATAGTTCAATCTTTAACCAAAAAATTAATTTTTAGAAGCTTGTTCAATTTACAACCAAAAAGTTACATTTTCTATCAAATTATTAAATTTTCAAGCCAAAAAGACGAATTTTCTATGAAACAGTTGAATTTTTAAACCAAGAATGTGAATTTTCAAGAAAAATGTTGATTTTCAACAAAATAGTCAAGTAAAAACCAAAAAGATTCTTTTCATTCAAGAAAAAAAAATGCAGTCAAAATGAACTTTTAACAAACTAGTTCAACTTTAAACCAAATGGTTGAATTTTCTACTAAATTGTTGAATTTTCAATCCAACTTGAAATCATCCAGGTAAAGTTTCATGTACATAAAATAAACTTCTCTACCTACCTTTGTCCTAGGAATTTTGTTGAAAAAATCTGCAATATTTCCAGGTGCATCGCGTTTTCTTTTTTTCGACTTATTATTCATGATTTATAATCACAAAATAGCACCGTGAAGTGAAAAATACAACTGTCAAGTAAATAATCTAGTAAATACACGAGGAAAGCTATTCGATTCAACTCGTCGAATGCTTGGTCTTATAATGACTAATTCGCAGCACCTAGATATTTGAAAACTTCAGAACAAGTGTAGATTCATAAAGGAACTGGTCAGTCAAATACACCCATTACATTGGTCAACTTAGTTCATCCCCTTTTCCAGCTCCACCAATATTTCAGGACGACTAGACGCAACCTATAAATTACTATAAGTCTCCAAGTTGGGATTTTCCGGTCCTTTAGGATCTTCTAATTACTTTAAAGATTCTGTTGCCAGACAGCTGTCCTTAAATAAGGACCAATAGACCATGTAATAAATATGTACTTTAATCCTTGGTGTTCTAGAATCATATAGTATGGCTCCCCCCCGTGTGGTCTTACAATTAGTTTATTTCCAGGTATAGTCTCCGACTGATCTGGCCTGAGTCAGTAATGCCAAAACGGTCAGAGCATAGGCTCTTATACGTTTATTGAAAGTAAAACCTCTTGAGTACACAGGGTTAAAAATTTCGGGGGGGGGGGGTTGAGCCCCCCCCCCCTGGCTACGTCGCTGTTCAGTTAAATGGCTACCTTTAAATTGTGGGTCAAGGATGTGTGCTGCGTAGTGAAGAGGTACCATCCATGAAGAAATTCTTTTTTCAATGCTTTCCATAATATTTTCTTCTTCTATTTTCGATATAGGTGCAAAAGAAACATTTTCATGTAAATGACTAGAAATTTCTTTAATTGCAACTGGAACCTGACTTATAATGGATTTGTCAGATACAAATTTGGAAATCCAAATTTTTATTGGCTCTATTATGGAGCACAATTGTTCAACCTCAATCAAAAACAACTCATTCAATAGAAGCTCTTTAATATCTTTGGAAACATATTTTGCAATTTCTAGACTTTTTGCAAGATCTTGAAGCGCACTCTTATTTTTCAAAAAACTTTGCATACAATCTACAGCGTAGCACCACCTTGTTTTGATCGGCAATTTTAAAGCAATTACTCTCCCTGGTGGACCGAACGAACGGAGCGGATACGCTACAGCGTATCCTTATAGTATCCACATCGTATCCTCTCCGTATCATGCAAGAAAAACTCATTAAAAAAGAAAGATTAACATTTCACTTGTTGAAATTCGGATTCTACGTCAAATTTTGAGTTAAAAGGTCACAGAGTAATCGCAATATTTTTTCTTGCAACATTAAAAACTTTTAATAAATATAATACTTATCGATGACGTGCGCTGAAGGCGACTTCAAACGCATCGTCATTCAGTAGCAGTTCATAGGCTTTATCCGTCGACGATGCGTTTGAAGTCGCCTTCAGCCCACGTTATCGATAAGTATTATATTTTTTTAAAGTTTTTAATGTTGCAAGAAAAACTATTGCGATTACTCCGTGACATTTTAACGCAAAATTTCACGTAGAATCCGAATTTTAACAAGTGAAATGTTCATCTTCCTTTTTTAATGAGTTTTTCTTGCATGATACGGAGAGGATACGATGTGGATACTATAAGGATACGTTGTAGCGTATCCGCTCCGTTCGTTCGGTCCGCCAGGGCTTCCATACTTCTTTTTTTGTATGACTTTAAACTGTTCATTTATAACTTGACTACTACGGATTGTTGTAATTACTTTAACAACATTTACTTTTATTTTTGAAAAATTGGGTTGTTTTAAAATGTCTGTAGCTAATAGATTTAACGAATGATCTATGCACCCGAAGCAGGAAATTGGTAAATCCTTCAGATCCGGATCT
Organism: Andricus quercusramuli; assembly: GCA_932178445.1. NCBI lineage: Eukaryota > Metazoa > Arthropoda > Insecta > Hymenoptera > Cynipidae > Andricus > Andricus quercusramuli. The sequence continues at coordinate 63,907 of CAKNXH010059076.1, forward strand.
TCTTTAATAAGCCTTAAAGCTTTCACCATCGACGAGGCGTTCCTTAGCACAATATTCTGCTGTGTGATGAACATTTTGAGTGTACTTAGTTTTATACAATAGTGGCTGTGGTACGCTAACTACAGTATTGACAATAGGCTCCCTTCTGCAGAATTATAATGATTAATTTCAAGAAACGTATGCAAAGAAACGTGAAACAAAATATACTCATTAAATTATAAGAAATGAATTAATAAAAAGAAAGCGCTCACCTAATATTGCTCCAGCCATCGATTTGTACAGAATAGGCAGTACAATTTTCAATTTTCCTTTTTACGAGTTCTACAACTCGATCATACTCTGCATCTAACAATTTTGTAGATAATATTTTTCTTGTGGGAAGAGGAAATGATGGATTTAAAGCATTAAAAAATGTTTTCCAATATATATTCTCAACAATCGAGAAGGGAGCTCCAGAGGAAAAAATTGCTTTTGCAAGTAATTCCCACAGATGATTCTAAAAAATATTATTAAAATAAGTGTTGTAAAGCAGATTATTTTAAATTACATCTATAAGTTATAGTAAAAATATATTTTACAAGTTTGTAAAATTTCATTTCAAAAAATTCTCATTTTATAATTATTTTATATTTTATACATACTTGTTCTGATAAATCCATTTTCCGTATGAAAGAGCAGACTAATGGCACATCAGTAAACAGAACCCACCAACGACGATTTAAAAACTTGAGGTTATGTCTTACGGGCGAAAGTAATAAGTCTTGTCGTTTATGTTTAAAAATTATTTTGTAAACATTTCTTGCTTATTATAGCTAACTTTTTTTATAAGATGTATATGAGCACGTTATTTTTTGAAAATGTTCGTTAACAATAGTGCAAATAACGAATTACCAGTTTTACCAACAAATTACCGAGTTACGGTAAGAAATTACCAGTGACAAGAAAATTACGGTCACGGCACATCACATCAGTATCCGTGACTGGTCGTCGACACTAGCTCCGCGCATCGCTGGTTCCCAAAATAAGCCCTACTCCCGACGTCTCATTCCCCGCGCCAATCTACTAAGCTTGGTGGGCGTTGCCGCCTCTATACGTATCTTCCCTCTACGATTGGTCCAGCTTAAATATTTAATAACCTCAAAAACTAAAACTGCAACTGATTTTTGGAAAAGGATTTTTCGATGTACTTTTTTAATGTTTATACCGTCATATGAGTCCGGACACTTGAGTCTGGGACACCCTGTATAATATGTTAATATTATAATTTAAATTAATCCCAAGATATAATAGTTAAGTGAATGTACCCGGTAAGAAGGCTTGAATAGAATAGGATTGCAAAATGCAATTTCTGTGAATACCTGATATTAGAAAAAAGCAATTGCTATTCCCGTCAATACACTTTGGAAAATATAATTTCGAATTTACATACAATTCATTCACAATTAGTAAATTATTTACTATTACTATCCCAGCAAAAAAGAAAGTCTTTATGCGAATTTAATGGAAAAGACTAAGACACCCTGCAAATCCCGCTTTGCGACAATGACGCATTGGACCTATGTGTCAATTCATGTAAATTCGTGAAGATGGTATTTCAATTTTGAATCTTTCTATACGTACAAATACAGTGCAAAAGTCAAAAGTCAGCGAATACACTTCAATGCGTCAGCACGCAAACGCTTCAGCATTGGTCAATGCGTCTGAATTCGTGAGAGTAAAACACACACTTGAATTCGCCGCAATGCGTCACGGCGAATTCCAGCAAGTGTTGTTTCATACAATTTAATCCGTAACAGGAAAACCAACGTGCAGGGCAGATAAAATTTATTGTAAATGTTTAGTAAATTGTCTCGTGGCTCAGTGGCGAGTACTCTGGACTGATACACGAGGGATCGGTGTTTCACGTCTCGACGCATGCACTTTTTATTAATTTTTTTTCTGATTGACCTCGACCACGCATTCATACGAATTCACACGCATTCAATTCGCGCTGTCTCAATTCATCGAAATGCGTCTCAATGCGTTCGAACGAATCAGAAAACGGGATTCACGCGCATTACAAAAATGTTAATTCGCCCCAATCCGTATCCATTCTTTCTTTTTTGCCGCGATACATGTACAATTATTAAAGTCATATTAAAATTTATTTCATCTACACTGAATTCAAATTTTCAATTTATTTAAGATAACTTAATTTTTTCGAAAACACAGAAATTATATTTGGAATTTTGGTATCACAAAATGTATTACACTCAATTCAGATCATTATATTGAAATTGAGAATAATACATTACATATAAATCCAATGTAAATTTCTTGAATTGAAATCACTTGATCTCTCTGAAGTGCAAACTTGAATTCATTTAAATAGACCCTTCCTAACTTATATTCCAGAATGTATAATTCAAACAATTCTATGCACACATTTCTTGAAGGAATTAGAGTGAATTAAATACACTTCAAATCTATCCTGCTTTCCGGAATACGAGAGAGATGTTATTAACGCTATATGAATAGCCGGAGATTACATTTTTAAGATAACCCATTCTATTTTTGTACATTGAAGCCTAAAGGGAAAATCAGGTTTTAGTTTTTGAGTTGGCAAATATTTAAGCTGGACCAATCTGGAGCGCGGTATAAACAATAGTGCGTACGTGAGCGAGAACGTAATGTTCGGTCATGACGGTAAAAGTTGATAAAACGTGATCAGACCCAAATATCTCAATCAGGAAAGTTTTTTCTATGAAGAAAAGGGCTTTAGTTGTTAGAACATACCCTATGCTAAACTTGTACATAACGTTTTTCGGTTCTCAATATTCCAGTTATTCTCAAAATAATAAAAATGCCAAAAGCTGAGTATAGCAGACGACACTTTTGACAGTTTCGCGCGAGTTTCGAGGGGAATTTGAAAATGACACATCACAAATTGACAAATTACATTGAAAATCCGTTGCGTTTGTTAAGTAATACTTTAAAAATAATAGTTAATAGTGTGCTCAGTTATTTTGAATAACATTTCAATGCATATGACACTTGAACATTAAGTTAAGTACTGTGCATCGTATAGGTTATATTCCCTAAATGAAAACACTGTTTTTTTTCTTTGAATTAAATAAAATTGTTATCTTATTATCATGAATTTAGATTTATGAGTAATTTATGTTATGTACGTGCTAGACTGATACGATGCCAGCATTATCCCTATTCGCGGAGGCTTTATGGTGCGTATGCACACTCTGTGGTGCCAGAAACACCCAGAGCTTCAGCACATTTCGCATCAGTCTTTGCGAAATCAAGCCGACTACCTCCGGAAAAATGGATTTGTACGCGGAGCGCTTCCCCAACCGCTGCTTGATCAAGCTGCAGACGAAGACGAAGCGACATTGAGACCAACCGCAGAAAGCAGGCACCTTCTGAAAGATGATCGCAATTGCAGTACAAGGAGGAACATCAACATGCAAGTTCCTCTTAAGCCCCAAGATCTGGCTGAAATGGATGCCTCCCTTCGTGGAGATATCTCGCAAGAGTCCAACCTCTGGACCATCAATTGCTCAGTTTATGGTGCTGCGAGAGATTTGACTGATTCAAATCGAAGACTAAAAGCGACGATGGATCAAAAGACCAGAAGACGCTTGCATCAACTGAACAAGAAAATTGGATGGGCAAGGCAGAATGCGTCCCGTGTTCAATGTGTGATTGACTACATAACATCTGGTAGACCGTTCACGGAAAGGGTTCGAAAGTTCGCCCAAGAACTAAGGATCTTGAATCACACATTAAAAAAGTCAAAGCTGATGACAATCAAGCAGCATATTGTTGACAAAATAAGCTGTTATCTGACGCAAGGAGTAGAATACAGAAGAGGGAAGATGGATCAGGGAGAATCAACAGTTTCTCGCTGACTTATCGCGCCTCTTCAGCGATCTCCCTGTTTTTGTAAAAAATCCACCCAAGCCCAAGGAGGTAGAGACTTTTTGGAGAAAGGTGTACAAGATCCCGAAAACACTAGAGTTGAAAGAAGATACTGACAATATCATCCGCTTGAAGGAGTTTTGCGACAACCTCATCGAATCTGATGAGGAATGTCCATCACTCACTGCCGAAGAAGTGAAAAAAGCACTTAGAGCCACGAAGAACTTTTCCGCTGCTGGACCAGATTGTATCAAGAACTTTTGGTGGAAGAAATTTACTTCTATACACCAACATTTGGCCCGCACATTCACCTCATATTTAAAGTCGGAGACGCCCATTCCGCAGTGGCTGGTGTTACGACGCACTGTACTCCTGCCGAAAAAAGACAACTTGTCCAAACCAGAGAATTACAAGCCAATAACTTGTTTGAACACACTATATAAGATCTTTACAGCTGTCCTAAACAACAGGATTGTACGACGAATTGAGCCTGTATGGCGAGAGATGTGCGAACAACGTGTCTCGAAAAAAGGTGTAGCAGGCTGTCGAGAGAACCTGCTAATTGACAGGTGTGTCTGCAAAGACGCTCCAGCCCATCAGCGCGTCCTGTCAATGGCCTGGATTGACTACCGGAAAGCTTTCGATTCGACCTCTCATAGACTTATCATCTGTCTGTTGGAAAGCTTGAAGGTACATCCACACATAGTGAGATGCATAGAGATTGGTGCCTCTTTGGAAAACTAGATTTACTATCTCATCTAGAAAGTATCGTCTGACAACGAACAACGTCACCTTCCAGAGGGGCGTCTTTCACAGTGATACCATGAGCCCTTTGCTTTTTTGCATCACGCTTCTGCTTCTATCTCTCGCACTACGAAATTCTCCTCGATATCTCTGTGGCGACACAAATCAGCGCGGGCATGAGGTCACTCATGTATTTTATATGGATGACCTGAAGATCTATGCCTCTGGTAAAAGCAAAATTCAAACTGTTATAAATATCGTCAAGAACTACACATGAGAGATTGGGAAGAACTTTGGTTTGGACAAGTGTGCCAAAATTCATCTGAAGAAAGGAAAGATTACTGGCGTTCCCAAGGACCCTGAGCTTGTAGATATAAATGTTATTAGACATCTTAATACTGGAGAGAGCTATACATACCTGGGCGTGCCTCAAAGCCACATTCAGGACGTAACATCAGTGAAGGAGTCTCTCCGAAGCAGATACAAGCATCTTCTTCGACAGATTTTGTCTTCCAATCTGTCGGCGTTGAACAAGGTATCTCCGACTAACATGCTTTCAGGTACAGAGGGCTTTATTTTCGCATACCCGAACGGTGTCATTTCCACCTTAGCATGCCGTGACCGCATTTTATGTCAAGAAGTTCCCAGTGATAGGTGCAGAGCGTGTCATGCACACGCTGAGTACCTAGAACACATACTATCCGGGTGTCCGACCCACGCAGGAACAACGTATATCTATAGACATAATGCGGCCCTAAGAGTACTTTATCACCATCTTTGTCGCTCTTACGGTGTTGGTCGCGACCCTGCCCTGCCGAACGCTCCAAGGGATATAGAGTCAATTGTCTGAAACGAGAAGTGCCAAATTTTCTGGAACTATGATTTTCCGGCAGCAGTCTCCGTTGCGCACCAGTGATGCCAATACTGGCGCCAGGCTGGGTCAACTCCTATGGGCAAAAACGGCAACGTAACGAACTAGAGCGCGCGGTCCGAGAGGCAGAAAGGGGTACAGAAATAGTTCACTGCCCGACACAGATGGCGTTCGCGCAGTTCTGAAATCGGTGTGCGGGGTGCAGAGGGAGGTAATGCCGCATACATTGCGGCCATATTGCAAAAGTGTTTGACAGTTGTTCAAAACAGTTGAAAACAGTGTTGCAGTTTCATGCAACATGTAGTGTCATGCATTTATTTCAAATTAATGCAAATTAAAGCAAGTGAAAAATCTTAAATAAGGATTGAAATTAAAATGAACTATCATTCATCATTTCATGTTATTCATTTGCTTCATTTTGCATTTATTATCTCCTTTTTACTTTAAATAATAAAATACTGACGCACACAAGAGCAATATAAGCATGTACATGTGCACAAACGCATGGACGCTGACTTAGTTTCGGCGCCCGACACAGATAGCGCTAAAAACGGCACCATTTTTCCCCCACGTAGTTGACCCAGCCTGACTGGCGCCCTTTGCTACTGCGCTTGCGTTCGGGCCACGCACTGGTTAGCCGCAGTTGGCGCGCAATTCAAATTCTGAATTAAAAACAATTCTTTTAATTTAAATAAATAATTATTTCAAAAACATAATATTAGTTAGATTAGAAATGGTGTTAAAGCGATGTTGTTTGTCTGAGTAAAATAAGTTTATATAAATAATACATGTAGATGGTAAAAAGAAACTGACATACTTCAGACCAAAAGTAGATTCTGATGTTATAAATCCTTTATTTCTGCCAACGTTTCGAAAACTTTGTCGTTTTCCTCTTCAGGATGTTAAATTTCAAAATTCGTCAAATATTCGTCAATTACTTATAAAAAAATCATCTTCCTCCTCACATCTCTATAAATATGAAATAATAATTAGTTTTTATAAATATCATTTGAATAGAAAATACATTTATTTTTAGGTTAGAAATTTAAATTGAGAAATTTACCTTT
>CAKNXH010059076.1:80500-94700 GCA_932178445.1 Andricus quercusramuli
ACCGTTACGCTGTAGCGTAATGTTTGCGTTCGGCCGGTCCGCCAGGGAAGAGATTTAAAACAATCAATTGTGCGTGCATAATAGTTAAGTGTTATGCTTTTTTAAACTAAATCCAAGTTTTGTGAATATATGGATGCTTATAATATGTATGCGAATTTGTTAAGCGTGAATGTTGTTTATTTTTATTTGTGTAGCAATTGGTAGAAACATAACCTCTTCACGTGGCCGAAATATATTTAAAGGAGAGATATAAATTATTGAAATATATCAATGTATTTTACTGAAATATATTTTATATAATTAATGTAAATTTTTTGTTTTTGTATACTAAAACTTAATGCATTTATTTAGCGGCAGTCTTGACCACTGAAGACTTTTTTGCCTTGGAGAATGATGAGATATGTTCCTTGCTCAAAAATCATCAAACTTATTTGATGGATTTTATTGCTAAGTTTAGTTTTGAAAAAGGGAAAATGGCACAAAAAAGTTTGAAACGTCACATTTCGATAGAAGACATGGAAGTAGATTTTCTGGATGATAGTGCTTCACGTGTATCTCTTAATGTTACACTGTTAAAAGATCTGAAAAATTTACCAGCAGTAATTGAACATTCGAATCCTCCAACATCACTTAATAATTTGTCAGGAACAGAAGGTGGCGCAGAATTAGCAGATCCTTTAATTAGCGTCTTATACTTATCACTTATCTAATTATGTGACTTGATTATATTAACTTTTATGTACACATTTTTAGATGATTTTGTTTTCAAGGAAAATGACTTGTTTCATTTTTTACAAGCTTCCTTACAAGGCAAAGTTTTATTAGGCAAATACAAAAAAAAACAAGATCTCTTGATTATACGAGGCTTAAAGATTTAATTATTTACGATAAAATAAATGACGATCCTTTGAATTATAAATGAGAAATAAACAAAATCATTTCAGATTTTGTTAGAAGATTGATTGTGATAAAAAAGTATAAAATTTCTGTTAAAAAGTATTATAAAATAACTATTTTTTAATAACATTACACAACTTTCTTATTGTACCGTAATAAATGTACATTCTGACAAAATTGCAAGTGAATTGGTCTACTTCTCATGAGCAGGAATTATTTAGTGCCCAATTTTTTAAGCTATCTGAAACGGTATATTTGGGAATATGCACTTATTTTATTTAATAATGTTACAAATGGATTTAATTTCTTTAATTCCATCCATGAAAATAAACTTTTTTAGGGCTTGAAGGAAAATATCATGTTGCGTAAAGATTTTTTCAAATTCGGGAGGTACGTCAGTTGACATAAAATAAAATGTCATTAAGAAAATTAGTGGTTACTATAGTTATTCCCAAAGTAATGAAATAAGAAGGAAACCCGAATCATTCCGCTCTTGTTTCGTTATTTTCGGAATAAAAATAAATCTTAGAGTTTTCTTGAGGAGTTGTTAAATTTATATTTATTCTCGTATCTTCTGCATTTTGAAATATCTTCGAATAACATTCTTCTTGCTTTTAAAACGTAACGTAAAAAAGTTAATTTTCCTGAAAACACATGAAAATGACGAAAAGGTTACGTTTTAACTAAAGCCCTGGAAAAAGTTGACATAGATGACAATACAGAAAATTGGGCGGATAATCCTCTCATAAGTACATTGAAGATTGCAAAATTGAAAAAAGTATTCAAACTTATTCATCAAAAATAGTAATTAATTTAAATAATTTTTCAGAATAAAAACCAAAACATTCCTTGAATTGGGAGATCAAATAATACAGTTATTTCCCACGGAGGATCCTGACTTGTTTTTTGTGTCAAGCTCTAAAGGCAAGGAAAATGAAAACGTAGGTGCCAGAGGGTGCCTGTACAATTATTATAAAATTGTTCGAAAGGAATTACGTAACGCGGGAATTTTAGAAGAATCTGAAATAAATTTTGGAACCTGTCGTCATGACGATAGCACGCAGAGTAATAAACTGACATTTCCCTTCATATATTTCCAACCGTACATATCGTTTAAAATATGTGACGTTCATTCTTTTTAGGTGTTAATAATTTTTGTTGTCTAACAAATCCAAACCGAGAACAGTATACATTGGCAGAAATAACAAAACAGTGGGAAGAGGCCTACGAAGAGCGCATAAAGTTGCCTGTACAAAAAGAGAAAAAAAAACAAAACTGTAGCGTTAGAAACATATTTGAGAAGTTTCCCATGCTTAAGTTCTCCACTGGGCATAATCCTGGTTAGCAAAAGTTTTTTATTTGTAGATATTGATAGGGAATGTTTACTCATTTTTCATTATTCGGCTTAATTGTACGTGAAGTTTGTTTTCCTGTAACATTCTAAATAGTTACATCCCTTTTTTTATTACATTTTTAGTATGATAACAACTTTTAACAAGTCCAATAATTATGTTGATTGGCAAATTTTGTTTGTTTTTATAGCTGGAACAGGATTTTATGAAATTAATTGTTGACATCGCGAATAAAGATTCGACTTTGGACGACGAAGCGCCTGAATACTCCTCACTGTTTCGTCAGAAGTGGCCCGCACTGGCGAAAAAGGTTATTTTGCAATGCAAGAAAAGCAAAACTGCGGAAGTAAAGCAATTCTTGGCGCTGCATAAACAATTAATTAATGCAGGTAAATTTTTCAATATATATTTCACAAGGATCTTTAAATATTATAAAGATTTCTGGTGATTTATACTCAAATATTTTGTAGGCACGCATGATAGCACTCTAGCCTTAATGTTGCTACCCTTGAGTATCAAGTCAGTAAAGAAACTAAAAATTGACGACGAATCCATTACTCTGACGAAAGCTCAACTCGCTGACTGCTTCATTTTACACATTCACGAGGTAAAAATAATTTTTTTAACTATCTTATAGCAGTAGAAAATAAAAGAATCAATTTGTAAAGACTCAGGATCCCGAGAACAATGGGTATAACAAAATAAATTTCTCTTTTAATTTTTAATTTTTATTCTATAGGAGTCTGAAGATATACATACAAAACAAAAGGAATTTGAAGCTTGGTTAAAAAGCTTAAAGCAAGAAGTTCTTCCTTACTTGATCTTTTCTGGGAAATTAGAAAACCCTCAAATTTACGTAGTCTTAAATGGCGAGAATTACGTCTATCAAGACCCAGTAAAGGCCGTAGAAAGCTGTTATAAATGTTTAACTGCTTTACATGCGTTTCCCTCTACTTGTGATTTTGTCTGGTCATTTATAGATAAAGCAGTGTACAATTTTACGTCAAAAAGGAGTACTTCGTGGGTTAAAAAATTTATTGTTGATGTTAATAAGAATTGACTACGTTTAGCGTAATAACGCTACAAATTATCTTTGAAGATGTACAAACGCAATACAATTTTGGATTATTGTTCGTCTAGTCTTGTTTGAATGGATATTTAAACTTTATTATAGGTATTATAATTAGGAATTATAGGTAGTCAAAGTAAGCTGTATAATAATATTACGTAGAAGTGGGAGCATAATTACATAATATTATATTTAAAAATGGATTACGTTGCAATGGTAACTGATATTTTGACTTTCATTCTGTCACTGTATGCTGATCCAAACTTACCGAGAAAAATAGTCGACGTTGTAATTGATTTCATTCATGATTTTACGTGCAAAGTATATACACCATCGTTGAAAAGGGACATTCTAAACATTTTGAAAAATGAAAAAATTACAGATTCTGCATTAAGGGAAATCGAAAAATGTTACGATAAATATGGTTCAATATTTGAGAATGTTGAAACTGAATCCAAACGATTTCAACTTTTGAGAAAAAAGGGTCTTATTGATTTCAAAGAATTCGAAATGGGAACAACATTTACAGAAAAACTTGTTAATAATGACATGGTTTTTGTGCCGGAGAAATTGTACGGTGTATACATTCCCTTACGTGAAAGCCTAAAAATTTTTCTAGAAATACCTGGATTGTTTCGTCAAATAATGGAGTATATGAGAAATTTGAGTGAAGAATCGCATATTATAACAAATATAATTCAGGCTGATTTATGGAGAAGTAAATACTCTCAACAATTTTTAAACGATATTATTCTTCCATTGTACATATTTTTTGACGATTTAGAGGTGGGAAATCCATTGGGTAGTCATGCTGGAGTTAATAAATTTGCAGCTATTTACGCAACAATTGCTTGTCTCCCCCCGCACATAGCTTCTCGATTACACAGTATTCTTTTTTGTACTCTCGTGCGTTCAGAGGATAAAAAAACAAGCGGTAATGAGAAGGTTTTTCAAAAACTAATCGAAGAATTGAATTTTTTAAACGCTGAAGGAATTTTAATAAGTATAGACGGTGTCGTGAAACGTATCAAATTTCAATTGGTGTTAGTTTTGGGTGACAATTTGGGTTTAAATGGAATATTTGGCTTCGTTGAATCTTTTAAAACAAACTATTTTTGTAGAATTTGCAAAGTTACTTCGGAAGAATCCGCAGAAATGTGCGTGGAAGACGAGTCAAAATTGAGAACAAAATGTAATTACGAAAAAGATGTACAAGAGGCAGATGTTTCTAAAAGTGGAATTAAAGAACAATGTGTCTTCAACAAAGTCAATGGCTCTCACTTAACGGAAAATGTGACTGTAGACTTGATGCACGATCTTCTAGAGGGTATATGTACGTATATCATGAGGTCTCTTATACACACGTTTGTTTTCGTTAAACAATATTTTACATTGCAAACTCTGAATACTAGAATTGAAAACTTTGATTTCGGTTCAGCTGGGAATTCAAACAGACCGCCAAAAATTACAATGAACCGAGTATTAAACAGCTTAACATTGAAGATGTCTGCATCAGAAATGTTATGTCTTGTACGATATTTTGGATTAATTGTAGGAGACTTGATACCCGAGGATGACACACACTGGAAATTGTACAGTTATTTGCGACAAATTGTAGACATTTTACTCTCCCCTCGAGTAATTCGTGCAGATGTAAAAATATTGAAGAAACTCATAGAAGAGCAAAATGAATTATATCTAAAACTGTACGGGAAACTTAAACCAAAATTTCACTTCCTAATACATTACCCTAGAGTTTTACTTAACAATGGACCGATCGTCAACTTTTGGGGTATGCGCTTTGAATCCAATCATCGTCCACTAAAATGCACTGCACAATCAACTAGTTGCACAAAGAATTTGTTGAAAACTATTGCCACAAAACAAACCCTAATAATGTGTGACATGATGCATTCTTTGGAATTTGCGAAAGCTATCAAATTTGAAGCTGTTGACAAAAGTAATAAAAAAAGATCTTATTTCAGTGATGAGAAAGGCAATTTATGTCAATATTACAAACAGGTATATATTTATGGCATTCCGTACCAAATTGGGACATACGTAGTCACAGATATGAAAGATAGCGAAGTAGAATTTGGGGAAATAGCAGACATAATTTGTTTCGAAAATGAAGTTTATTTCTACGTGAATGTTTTCCCAGAAATTACTTTTGATTACCATTATCATGCCTATATTGTTGATTCAAATAGTGGACACAAATTAGTGAGACAGAAAGACTTACCACGTATTTCTCCAGTCTTATCTGTCCGTAAAAATGAAACTCATTTTGTTGCTACGCGTTATGGCCTATAATTTACTTGTAAAGTTATTTTGATAAAATACTACTCATTTATCCTGATTGAAAAAATATTTTTCATGTACATAAATAATAAAAATGCGAATAAAGATATCAATTTTTACATCAGGAGCTTTATTTTTTGTTTTATTGCAACCCTATGTATTACGTACTTCAAGTTCTTCTGTAATAAAATTATAAAATAGTAAACAGGATTTTCCATTCTCAATTTAAATAAAATATAGACTCGTCTTGTTCCAAACATTTATATTTTCTTTCAAATAAAAATAAAAACTTATTTTACATATATTTTATTTTCACTTTTGAACAATGCTTGCACGAAGTGTGCATACTTCATCTTGCAATGTGATGACAACTCCGTCATCACTTTCGAGTTTTTCGAGATCACTAATGAATGGCTGCAAAATACGTCTCAATCCATATTTCTTGACATCAGCCGAACGGCATAGACTTATCACATGAATGTTGCCTAGGCAAGAATTAATTTGCTCGGGCACATTTCCAACTTTGGCTAAAACAACCCCCAGTTTATGATGACCCGTTTTTGAACCAAGAGGGTTTACAACTTCTAGCTCATCGTAGAAGATCTCCAATTTTAAAGCTTGTGGATATTTTTGAAAGAAGGGGTTCTTTTTTAACATTTGGCCATCAGTAAATGAAGCAGTGCCGCCTTCTTTTGATGGTTCCTCGGATAATTGGGCCTTTTTGACATCTCTGTTTGATAACAGCAAGGATAACACATCTACGATTGGTCTGTATTGGAAAACCTCCTGGAAAACTTTTGGAACATTAGTTCCTGTCTCGCTGTCCATTCTTTGACCAAGAGGAATCTCCACTGGTTCAATATAGCCATAGTCAGTTTGAAGAGCATTCATCTGCTGCTTTAAGGAGCTCAAACCTCCGAATCGCCTGTCAAATTCAAACTTTTGCAGCAATTCTTTAATAGCTGCAAAAAGCAAAAAGCGTATGATGGAATATTAGCATACAATTTTCATAAGAGATAAAAATGTCTAAAACTTAGGGAGTTACTTCTCACTAAGTATTTGAATTCAAAATTCATTAACAATAATAATTTATGTATTAACTGCTCTTAAAATTGTAAGTAAAGTGGATAGATTGAATATCGAGGTTAGGACTTATGCTCAAAACTCTTCATGACATTTATTTTAACTGAACAAGAACAAATACATAAGAACAAAATAATTGTAACGGGAAATGAGGACATAATTAGAGCTTTATTATATGCATAATACCTTTCAATTTTTGGGTAGTCTGCCCGTCTAAACGGCTTTCTAGCCTAGCCGCAAGCCACTCGTCGACATTAAGTCTCTGATGAAACATGATCTCTAAATATTTCTATCGGTTCTGTCGAACTTTATCCAACGTTGTAACTAAAAATTGAATATCATTAATGTTATCTTTCAACAAAAATAGTTTCCACGCATGCGAAATATTTCGCATTCACAATTCAAACACAATTCCGATTACTTCAAATTTCAAAACAATGAATTTTGGACACTTTGAGTTTGAAATTGGTCAATTTTGGTACCAGTTAAGTCTTCTAATTTTCAGCTGTCAATATTAATGCTGAAATTATTATTTAAGCTTGCGCATGTTTTCTAATTCAGATCTATATTGAAATTTTAAGACTTTCAATTCTAAATAGTTTGATTACAAACTCTTTTCATTTAAACCGTTTTAATCTGAAAATTGTACAATTATTGGCTTTCGAGAAAAATAATTAACATGATAAAAATTAATAATTAGGCTTTCAATTCGAAATATTGAAAGCTTGCAATTTTGTACTATAGTATATTTGAAACTATAAAACTTTGGGACATTTCAGGTTACAATTCTTTAGCTAAGCATTACTTATAATTATTTTTTGTTAAATAAAATATAATTATTTCCAAATGATGCAATTTTCAAAGATTCAAAAATTAAACCAATCTATTTCCAATTTTTCGATTTAAAATTAGTCAATTTCAAATGATTTCAATTTAAAATTATTTAATTTCAGAACGAGTCCAGTTTAAAGTCATTAAATTTTGGAAGTTTCAAACCAAAAGCTAAGCAACAAGTAAGACCTTCAATTTTTAAATTTAGTCTTGAAGGATATAGAAGGGGAAAAATCATGAAATTTTCATCATATTTGAAATTATTCTAACTTTATTCAATTTCTTTTTAAGATGTTAAGTTAATTTTTGATCATTTGCTCTAGGTTTTGCATTCACAAATATTATAAATTTTTATTAGTGAAAAAAGAATTTCAGACTGTCGAAAACCCTTTAAAATTTAAAAAACTATTCCATTTCTATTTTTTTAAATAAGAAATTCTTTATTTTTAATATTTTGGAAGAACCAAATGAAAACGCTTTAAAATTTGAAACCATTAGAGTTAATTGACACTTAGAAATTTATAGAAATGTTTTAAGTATGGAAGTGTAAAAATGTAAAATGTATAACATGAGATGCCTAAGCTTATAAATTTTGAATCTGTAATTGAAAAGAAAAAAACTTAACTTCGCTTCAAATTTTCGACTATAAATTTTCATCCGTGCTACTGATGGTGTCGTTCACATAACCTCATTTATGTCAAAAAATGTATATTCTCTTACCTTTCCGATGAACACTGCACTAAAGGTATCGCTTTTATACCAAAAAGAACCACAAAATTACGAAAACGCCAAAATTGTAATTTTCACAGCTGATTTTCACGGTACAACTGCTGCCTCAGTTTCGGGATAGGAGCCGTCCCATCCTTGCGGGACAACGGTTGCCTCTTATTGTTGCGCAACTCCTCACCATAAATCGGCGTAGCTGTTGCCCCGAGCCTATAGTACAGCTGCTTTACTATAGGAAGTGTGTCTAGTATACTAAAATTTTTTCCGTGCGCGTGCCAAAAATATGCCAAGGCACTTGCGAGATGGATGCAGAAAGCTGTCATCCTTGGGTCGCTTCGTGTCCTCAAGACATACGAGGGTTTTGTCGGCCTGTCGTTGTGATTACATCGTGCCCTGTGACCACCCATCTCATGGTTGTGAGACCTGGCCATAGATGTGTTTGACCGCGGTTCTACTGGGGGCTATCGATATTTTTTAGGTGGCAGTTGCTCTGCGTGGGACCATGCGGTGGTTGTTTAACTCTTTTTTTTTTTAATTAACGGCGATACCTCGCTGAAAACACCAGTTTTCGTAAGATCACTGAAGTTAAGCAGTGTTAGGTGCAGTTAGTACTTGGATGGGTGACCGTGGCGGATAGTGGAATGCTCGCTGGAAACAGAGGTTGGGGCTAAAATAAAATAGGCCCCGCGGACCAAACAGACTGAGTGAAGGACACACTGAGAAAAAACCACGACCGCTTCCTGTTACGGCCCTGTACCGAGGGTTTCTACTGAATACGCTTACACTACTCAATAAGCAGTCGCAGGCAAGGGTACAGGGATGGTCCCGAAGGAAAAACCTCCAAGTCAAGGCATTAATCCACCGTGCCGAAGACTGCGTGGCTCCAGGGGTTTGGTGTCCCAAACGGTATCTCTAGAGGGTGGACCTTTATTTCGCTAGCTACTCGTGGGATTTAAATGGAGAATGAACCAAACTTAAACCGAAGTGTGTCTGAGGAGTCGGAGGGAGAATGTGATGATGTGGAGGAACCTGTCATCAGTCAGGGGGCTTATGCAGACGCTGAGGAAGGGATGGCGGAAGGCAGAGAAGTCTTTAAAGAGTTATATGAGGTAATGTGGAAGATGCAAGAATTCTGCGATACTAAGCGAAATATGTTCATGCCTATTAGGAATGGACTGAAGGAGGCACAGACTCTAATGGAGGAGCTGGGAGGGAAAATGGGCTCCACCCATAGTTCCTTCCGATAGGCGATAAAGGATTTCGGAGCGTAGGTCGCGGAAAAAGAAAAGAAGGCGATTGCTAACAAGATGAGTGAAGCGGTGAAAGAAACCAGCCAAACGGAGACCCAGACGGAAGAAGCCATGGAAACTCCCGCTCGGAAGCGCGAACGGGAGTCCACCCCGAGTCCCGTTGAGGCTGGCTCCTCCAAACAAGCGAAGAAGAAGCCGAGGACGCACACTACAGCAGCAGCGTACTCAACCCCGAAGAAGAGTGTGGCAGGGGCTACACCAGCTGCAGTCGCACCCACTAAGAAGAAGGAGCAGCATAGAAGAGCTCGACCCGAGGCGGTCCTGATAAAACCGGCTCAGAGATCGAGCTATACTGAGGTCCTTAAGGACCACAAGAGAAGGTGAAACCGGACACCCTTGGCGTCAAAATCAGGGGTGTCCTAGAGACGAGGAAGGGAGAGGTCCTCATAGAGGTAGGCCCTGCTGCGGACGGCAGGGCAAAGTTGTCGCCTGGTATCAGGGAGGTAGTTGGTGAGGAAAACACCGTGCGGGAACTCGTTCCGCGCCTGGAGGTTGAGGTCCTTGATCTGGACTCGACTGCAGACGCGGAGGAGGTGAAGGAAGCCGTGCGAAATCACTTCGGCGGTATATCTCTGGAAAGTTTGAAGGTGGACATCACGAAGAGGGCCTTTAGGGGTAACCTTAATACCTATGTTGAGCTCAATGAGGAGCTGGCGACTTGACTCATCCGGACAGGACATCTAAAGGTGGGTTGGATGTCCTGTAGGGTCCGGAAGAAGGCGGAGGTACTTCGATGTTACCGTTGCCAGGGCTTTGGTCATATGGCGGCGAAGTGTGAGGGTCCTGACAGGACAAGATCGTGCTGGAAGTGTGGCAAAGAGGGCCATAGGGCTGCGGCGTGCGAAAGTACGCCGCAGTGCTTCCTCTGCGCTGAATCAGAAGGGAAGCCCCGGACTGATCATCAGCCGGGGACGATGAGATGCAGGCCGTTCAGAGAGGCCGCCTCGATGAAGAAGCCTCAAGGACATGCTGCCTAACCGAAAATGCCCAACCAGGATGCCGAAGGCCGACGAGCCTGTTGTGTGGTAACACCACACTGCTGAGGACGATGCGTGCATCCTGGTTGGATGATGGTTTGAAGAATGCCAAGCTGGCAGGTGAAAGTGGAAGCCGAAGCACGGCCTGATGGCCTTTGGCCTGGGACTCCGAAACAATGTCTATCGCATTGCTTCGGAGCCCCATGCCAAAAACCTAGGATTCTGAAGTAATGCGAAAGCGGTTCCGGAGTTCTGGGTTGGCGGAAATAGGAGTTAAGGTTTAGTGGGTAGGTGCCGTTTCGGCAAGTCCCACAATCACCTTCGTTCCTTGTGGACTGCGCGCCCATGTGTGCAACTCACGTGTATGTATCTTGAATATATATGCGTGGGATGTATATACTGAGCTCGCGGTCCCCAAAGTTCGAATGTGGTTGGTGCATGAGCATTTTCCGTTTTTACTCCTTAAAAAAAAAACCTAGAAACAATACCCGAATCGGGTAGTGTCACGCCTACCCCGAAAGGGAAATGGCTTCATGGTATATATATATATATTTATATATGTGACATGTGTGTGTGTGGTATAAATAAGCTTAAAATAAAATACGACGTTTTAATTTTTGATTAGTTTTCTCTTTAATGTATGTACTTAAAATTAAGATATATAACAATATGTATTGCAAAGTTTGAGATCAGAATCCTTACAAGTTCATACATAGACAAGATTAGTCAACACATGTCCATATTTCTCTCTTTTGTGAAAAATCGTGGCTATTTTCCAATTTCGAAATTATTTATACCTGCTCACTAACAAAAGTCTTCTAATAGTTCACCGACAACTGTTCTATAGAGTATAGACCATTGTTCCATTTATTGCAAGTGCCTGAGTCTCTGAGAGTCTGAGAGAGATAAATTTACGATCCGGGATATCCAGTAATAGTGAACTGTATTCCGGAAATTTTTAATATTATACTGTATATTCCATCAATTTCCAGAAATATCTTTTCATGTTATTTTGTTGTCCGAAAGTTGGGTTCCATTCTGTCTTAAAATTAAATTCTCAATATTGTGCAGATGGCTGTTTTAACGATAATTAGCGAAAAAATTCCCCGCCAGGCCTCGACTACGCCACTTGGTATGTCAACTAAATCATTTTTCTCTATAAAAAACCTTTCCGGGTGGAGATATTTGGGTTTCACCGCGTTTTACCAACATTTACCGTCATGACCGGTCAGGATTTGGTCATGACTGTGAAATCCCAAGCAGCGCCCATCACTAGTGGTAACTGCTGTTCTCCCCTCGCTAACCCCACCCCGGCGCTCGCTTCAATACACTGCGTTACCCTACCGGAAATCTAGATTATTTCTAGATAATTTCTAGACTCTGCTCGTCTAGCGAACGTCTAGGGCAATTTTATGACGTTCGCCTTGTTTAGGGTTCGTCTAGAGTTCATCTAGCGGCGTCTAGTAAATTTTACCTGCGACCCTTTTGAGTCTAGCATTCGTCTAGTATCATCTAGAAAGGGGTCAATTCTAGATGATGCGTTCCTAGACGATCTCATCTAGAAATCGTCTAGATTTTTGGTAGGGTAGACTCACGCTCACGTACGCAAGACTGTTTATACCGCACTGCCGACTGATCCAGCTTAAATACTTAACAACTCAAAAACTGAAACTTCAACTGATTTTTGGAAAAGGAATTTTAGATTTATTTTTTTTATTTTTATGCAGCTATATAAGTCCGGACACTTGAGTCTGGGACTATATACATTTAGGTGGTTCGAAACCCGCCTTAGCGATTCAGATTTTTAATAGCGTTAATATATCTAATAGCGTGCGTTTATATTCTACGTAATGTATTGTAATTTAATGTAATTGTTTAAGTTGAATTTTTGTATATGTACCAACAATATACTTGTAAATTGTATGATACGTCTAAGTATTTGTGTGTAGTAGTGGATGACCTTCCATACAGAATCTGGTTGTAGCAAGAATGTTTTTTTTTGCTGGCGCAAGAAATTTTACATGACTGGGATGTAGAATTCACATATTGAGAGAGGTAGGCTTTGTTTTCTTTGATTGAAACTGTACCTAACAATTTGACACATTTTACCTAACTGGTAGGTAATCGACATCCCATTTTACCCAACTTTCAGGTAATATTTATCATCTAGTTGTATTATTTCTCGCTGAATCGCGAATTAAATAATAATGAATTTATATTATTACCCTACTGAAAAACCCGACGTCAGATCCTAATAGTTTTCTATGTCGTAACTGACGTCGGAACCCACGTAGGATCCTACGTGGGATCCTAATAGTTTCCGACGTCGGAAACATAGTCGAGTATTGGGATCGTTTTCGACGTCGGATCCGACATCGGAAACTATTAGGATCCTAATAGGATCCGACGAGATTATTGTTTTTGAAATAAAATGTTTATGAGCTAATAAATATTATATACTTAATTCATAATTTATAATATGGTTGTAAATAATGATTATGTTCAAGAAGGTAAGGGACGACGTAAGGAAAATGACATTTAAAAACTTCTCTGTGAACAGTGTATTATATAACATTTTTCGAAAAATAACTGTATCAGGGGTGTTGGAAAAAGGAAGTCCGAAATGCATGTTGCATTTTAGAATTTTTTTGTCCTTTTGGGTTGAATGTGAACCACGTAGAAGAAGAACTATGTCGGATAATATTTAGAAGTAGCTCATCGCGAATTTGCCTTTTTTCATAGAAAAATAACTTTTTCTTGAAAACGGCAGATCATAATGTAAACTTATACAACATATAAAATATGCTACTCATTAAAATCAGTATTTTTTGTCCATATGTTTTCATTTAAGAATGCGAAGACAATTGTTATAAAGTAGCAATATTAATCATATATTCGTCTTACTGGCATATCTTTAATATACGTTTACATTATTTTTAGGTTCTCAATAAAACAATTCACATTAACATGCAAAACTAATATCTGTGAAAAATTAGTTTATGTGAATTATTTTTTAAGAACCAAAAAATAATTTAAATGTTTGATAAAGATATTCCAGTTGGTCGAATAGATCATTAATAATATGCTTCTTTATAACAATTGTCTTCGCAGATCTCTTTAAATATGCATATTAAAATAAAAAAGTATGTACAACAAATACTCACTTCATTGAGCCGCAGTTTTCCAGAAAAGTGTATTTTTCTTTAAAAGCAGAAAAATTTGCGATGAGTGACCTCTATATATTATCCGACTTATTTTTTCTTCCACATAGTTAATTCTTAACCAAATAGGAGCAAAAAAATTGAAAATGCCTTCTGAGATGCGGACTTCACTTTTTTGTACACCCCTAATATACCTATAGTAAAATACGTATTACTATACAAATCACTACTATACTAATCTCTACTAATGTCTTCGAAAATCAACGCAGATATTAAAACAAACGAAGTATCGATGCATACGGTCGGTTGGGCAGGTATATAGTGGTGTGATTGGCGAACATTATAGAATAACATTAAAATATAAAGTGTGGTAGTTTTGCTGACTACAGTTCTTGAATTTATTTAGGACATTAAATCACATGTTGAACACATTTTGAACTTCTCGGCGACCGTGTATGAATGATAGTACATATAGGTACATCAAATCTGGAAA
>CAKNXH010059077.1:0-20477 GCA_932178445.1 Andricus quercusramuli
TTAAGGGTTAAATAAATCCTTCTCTAAAGAATTTTATACTGAAATGTGAGCAAGATTCTTTATTTCTCCTCCTGAGTCAACCCTAAGAATATATTTATAGGACTGAAGTCCTTTCAACTATTTTCTTATAGAATACCTTGCGCACTTGGTCAGGCGTGAAGCCGAACGTCCCGTGCTCTAGGTTCGCGTATTCTCTGTATCATATTTTCCGTAAATTGAAACAAAGCATCGTATCTCTACGTCAAGAGGAGGTAGCAAGCGCCGCCGTGCCTGCAAAAACGCCCGTGATCGTCAGCGAGAGCAGGCTGCGAAGGAACCAGCAAACCCAGCCGGTCCGGCACCCAAAGCGGGCACGCCCGCACCCGAGCCGCCAGCACCGGTTCCTGAGCCTCATGTATCACTCCCACCTTTTGAGCGGGTGCTAAGGAAGGCTATTCCTGGAAGTCAGGAACCTGCGACCCGCGTTCACGGAAACAACGGAGAAGCCTCTCTACGCCGTGGAAACTGCAGCTCCCCTAGTTCTTCGGGGCGACAAGCACCATCATTCCGTCACCGCGCTTCGCTGAGAAATGTTAATGGCGATCATGCTCGACCGGTCACGGCATCCACACCTCAGCATCCCGGGTACTCATCATCGCCCGTGGAAGTTCCGTTGCCTCAGGGATTAGTTGTTCCTCCGTCTCAAGAGCTACAACCTCCTGGCGCATTACTTGCGCCGTCAGTTTTGACACCATCAGTTTCCGCGGTCGCTCCCGTCTCAGGGCCAATGGATTTCTCACAGGTGTACAAGTCGGTAGCACCCCTCCGTTCCTCCGGAGATTTACCCTCGACACCAGTTAAAGCGTGTTCATCATTCCCTCTTTCGTCTTTTAGGGGCCCTGCAATTCCGGGCCCCTCTAGAATTTTAACTCTCGCCGCTTTAGCACCAGTCTCCAACTTCCTCGTGCCCACTACCCTGAGGGAGCCTCTTCCCTAACACCGGGAAAGTGGTGCGAAATCGCCGCGAACTCCGCTACGTCGGAACCCGCGGAGATACACTTTTCCTCGCCGCAGACGGACCACCGGAATCCTTTTCCCCATCATTATTAGGATAGCTAAAATTGCGAACACCTGTAATTCAAACTAACTCAATTAAAACTTAACGACTGGACGAGCTTCCTTCTCGCCGCTACCTGAAAAAACGGGTCCGCGAAAGCGGGCCCAGCACGTCTGGTAGTTTGTCGCCGTCGGACATCGCCATTGAAGTTAGTCCCCGCGACTCCAGCAGTCGGCCGTGGTACCCCGCTCACACTTGGTAAAGGGAATAATCACTGCCCCCCATCCATTTCTACTACGCACTTTCAGTAGCAGGTGGACTTTCCGTCGTCTTACAAGATACGACCCCCTCCCCCCACTGGTGGGCCACCTACAACCAAACGGTGGCACATATCGAAATGATTTGAAATAAATTTATTAATGTTTTGTTGGTGAGCAACTTTTGTCTAGCAATCTTTTCGTACCTTGCCTCGTTTTTCCAAAACTTTTAATTTTTTAGTATTTAATGTGATTTTTCACGATTATAATAAGAACTACCAATCCTATCAAAGAATGATTCATAACAAATTTGTAGCTCTTCTTTCGGTTAACAAATTTTGTCCACTTATTTTTTTCTTGGATTGCTCTGTCTGTCCAATAATTCAATTCTTTGATTTTTAATCTTGTTTTTTATGGATGAAACAAAAACTACGCGTCCTATCCAGAGGCGATGGATAAGAAATTCCAAATTTGAAGGTCTTTTTTTAATATAAAATTTTTTACTAATTACAAATTTTTTTTGCATACATTTTTTTTCAGAACATTTTTTTGAAAAAATTTTTCTTTCAATTTTTTTTCAAACATTGAAAAATTTTGGTTGTTGTAATTTCTTTACTGCACTCTATGCAATATAAGATTAGTATTTTTCGTTACCACCTCCTGACAACTTTTTCGGATGGGCGTTGCAAAAAATAGTGTGTGATACACGTGCGCGTAGGTAATTGGTAACTCGTATGATTGCATCATTCGCCTGCGGTTCGAAGCACTCGTCTACGTTTTCGCACTCGCTTCGCTCGTGCGCTAACCACCGACTCATGCTTCGAGCCTCCGGATTATGCTGCAAAATTCACACTCGCACACAATCACCTATTTTACGCACTTGTATCACAAATAACTATTTTCGTATCTTACATAGCTTGACCGAAAAATGATATTTTTTATTTTTATTTTTTTTTTTTGTTGTAAAAATATGAATTTTCGATTTTTTGAGAAAATTTAAGAAGTTTTTATGATAATCTTTTGGTGCTTTCAAAAATTAACGTTATTCGGCTTAAAATTGGCATTTTTCTTTGATTTTTTGAAATTTGAAAATGCCATGACACTGATAATTTACTTTTTTCGAAAAAAGTCGGAAAATTTAAACACGCATCATACCCTAGAGATGCCTAAAAAATGAAGAAAAAAGTGAAAGCTGCAAACTGTTTGATAATGTTTAATTGCAAATTGAGAACGATCGGTAACCCCGTTTTTTCAGTTTCGCAGACAGAAAGTATCGAGGGAACAATCGAGTGGAAACGAATTCCAGTCAGACATTCGTTTATTACTTTCGAAGGAAGATTCTTGGGAATTTTCAGAGAATGAGGGCTGTGATGGTTGTTCTCTGCTTCATCGTAGTGGCATTTATGAATTCTATGGGTGAGTATAATAATATTTATAATTTAAAATACATTTTTAATTGCACTATACTCATTTCTTGTTACAAATCGATCCAATTCAAATATTTTATCTCTAACTGTACACTTTAAATTTATGAATTTGTGAAATTTCAATACGTAATTGGTGAAACTCTACTAATTCATTTGAAGAAAATTAACCCACTAATTCTATTAGTCGAAATATTGACGAATTCTTTAGTAGGCAACAACTAGTTTCTTATGAAGATATCGAAAAATTTGCTGTAGTTGTTATAGAAGAGCAAGCTCAGGACAAACATTACTTCTGGTGAGTCCAGTGAAAAATGGAAAAATTACCTTAAGTAGGCGCCGGGTGCCTACAAGGAGGGGTTTCCTAACCTATTAGAACGTTAATTTAAGCATAAAAAATTTAATTTAAAAAAAAAGTTGATTAAACGAATTTGTTTGAGATTAAATTATGTAAAAACTTTGGGTATACTTCAGAAAAGGACATCCAAGAATATTGACTTTTCACTTCGCCTTCGGGTTCCTTTAGGACCATAGTTGAATGCACTGAAAGAATTTTTGGCATTTTATCAATGAATTAAACTGTTTCTTTTTAATTGTTGTTTCCAAAATTTCGAAAAATATTGAGTTTGGGAAAAAATGTTGTTCAAAAGAGTTATATATCTCACCGAAGCACATACTTTTTATGCCTATACTTTTGTTATAAAATGAATAATTTTCGAGGAAAATGACAAAAATTAATTTCCGGATTTTTTTGGGCGCTGGAAAACGGGTCGGCATGATTGGTGGGAGGGGGAATTTCAGATGGCCGAAACGCATCTTACTGGTGGTCTCTAATATTTTCCCATGCTGAAACTTTATTCTTTTAAACTTTTTTCGACCTTAATATCGCAAGACTTTAGATATAAGGTGAAAATTCTCGCCAGATGCTGGTGGGTTGAAGGAATATTCTTCCACCAGAAGGTCTTGATACCATCTGGATCGGGAGCGGAATAGTTCTTCATGCCTCTGAATACGTTTTTCACCTCATCGGCAGTGATAGCTGGGCATTCCTCCTCAGCTGTTATTAGGGCATTGCACAGCTCCTTGAAGCTATTTATGTTCTTTGAGTCTTCTTGAAGTTGATGTTGGACCTCGTAGACTTCTCTCCAAAATTCTTCGACCTCCTCTGGTTTGGGCGGATGGTCGACAGTAACTGGAGGGTCTTGAAAGAGTCGAGATGGGTCAGACAAAAACTGATGATTTTCTCTGACCCAACTGTCCCTCCGTTCTAAACTTCTCTTAGCGTTAGATAGTACTCGTATTCTGTCAACAATATGCTGCCTGATGGTCAGTAGCTTTGACTTGTTGATTGTGTGATGACGGATCCGCAGTTCGCGCGCGAACTTTCGAACGTTGGCAGTGAAAGTCCTGCCGGATGTTATGTAGTCAATAACACACTGAATGCGGGACGCATACTGTCTTACCCAGCCTATCTTTGTGCTGAGTTGATGCATTCGTCTTTTGGTCTTATGATCAACCATTGATTTTGTTTCACGGTTTGCATCTGCCAAAGTTCCCGCTGCATTGTACACACCACAATTGATAGTCCACAGGTCGGATTCTTCGGAAAATTCTCCACGAAGCTCATCATCCAGTTCAGTCAGATCTTTGGGCTTGGGAGAAACCTTAATGTTGATGTTTCTCAGAGTCCTGAAGCATCGTTCTTCGTCTATTGGATGCCTGTTTGCCGTTAGTCTCAGTGTCGCCACTCTTTCTCTATTGCCGGCTTGTTCTGGCTGCGGTAGAGTAGGCGCTCCGCTTACATAGCCCCTTTTTCGGAGTTGTTCGGCATGGTTTCGCAGACGTTCACGCGAAAAGTGTGAGAGCTCTGGGCGTTTCTCGCACCACAGAACCTGCAGTCGTGCCATGTAACCTTCTCGCTCGGGGGTCATGCTGCTATCGCAGCACTCTAACAGGTCGTCATTGAGTCGATCCGTCCACCCAAAAGTATTGAGATTCCGCCGGTCCATCGCATTGACTCCGTCTTGATTGTCTCCCCCAACTCTACGGTAGTCGGCATTGTTGTCCGACCCATTTTCGGGAGCCCTGCGCGTTCGATTGTTTTGAACCGTACTTATTACAACTATGTTTGCTATCTCAGGTCACCATTTGAGGCACCTCACCCAGGTGTCATTCAGCTTTCGGCACGATGGTGACGCCTTTGATTAGGGGTTATTCCCTCGGGACCATCCCTGGACAATTGTCTGCAACTGCTTATTCATTATTGTAACCATATTCAGCAAAAACCCTTGGTACAGTAACCCTCTATCCGCAACCCGAGCACGCGTTCGGTAGCTTTGTCATAGGCACTTCGGTATTTTCAAAATTGTGTGCATTAAGTTGCTATTATTGTTGGCATGGCACTTGGAATCATACTTAAGATTTCGTTGCTGGTATTTACATTTCTTATCAATGCAATATCGTTTGCAATTATAATAGATAAATCCTTGCCTTGATCCAGAATCTAAACTTGAAACAGAACGGAGATTTACTTTAAAGGAAGGAATGTCAGACATTTTCAAAAAACTGTTAAGAGTACAATTTCTGTAAAATACCATTTCGCGTCCCTAATACATACAAACAAGATTCATTAACATTTGTAACAATACCTTAAACATTTCTTGGCTCAGTTTTTCCTCTATCGACGTCTAGAACCTGTATTACCTCATTCTGACCTTTGTTGTCTGGCGGAAGAATAGAATTAGAGTGAAGTAGCATTTGCGCAGCTTATTTTTCTAATCCACTTTTTGCGCCTTTTCGTTCGACATAAATCCTTTCTTGATTTCTACACAAGTTGCATGCAACTTGCACACTTCATGAACACTTCATTCCAATTTGTTCATTTTCATTTTCATGGGACTCTTCTTCACAGTCACTACTGCCTTCTTCATTTCAAGTTCCTGCTGATGTAAAATTTTTTTTGAGTTCTCCTTCTGCCTCCAGTGCTCCTTGAAATTCATGCAGTATTGTTGAATCAGATAAGCCAACTTGTTGAGTAGTTCCGAACATACCTTCATCAGCATTTCATTTAATGCATGTATGGTAGGCTCAGTTTTTTTTTTGCTTCAGATAAATCGAAGACCTTCTGACCTTTTTTGTTGTATTTTCATCTGCCATCCAAGATATTAGCATATTTGTGATGTCTTGATTTGATTGTTCTACAGGCCCGTGATTTTGAGAATGACGCGGCTTACCATGAACAATTTTTAAAGCATTTCACATCTCTGTAAGATTCTTGATAATTTCATTCGGAAATTCTCGTCCATCATCACAGTGAAGAATACATGGAGCCCGAACATACAAAAGAGATCATTGACTTTGCAGTAATACCTTAGAGTTGATGAGTTTTCTGATTTTTCTATTAATTTTCCTTTCTCGCCGATGATAACGATATGGACACGTCTTAAACGTCTGTAGTGTTCCGTCATTAAGGGTTTTTCGTCCTTTTCCAACTATCTGGCCTCTTTCACCTCACTTATTAATTCTTTATATCTTTCTAATGTAATCAACACACTTTCCGTTTCTCCGCTTAGACTGTCCATTATTTTTTTTCAAATTCGTATATTGAGTCTTCATCCACTAATTATATAAGAAGGGATGATGGCTCAGTGGAGGAGGGGGAGCTTTTGTGTATTGGTTGAGGAAAGTTATGGTAAGAGAGTTTGGATGCATCAACAGTTTGCTGCGGTCTGAATTTTCGGACAGTGGAGACCACAGAGCATTGGGGAGGAGGAAGAAAGAGGAGACTGATTGTCGGAGAGGGGTCGAGTTGTTCAAACGCGTGACAGGCAACCGTTTACAGAAATGATGTAGTGACAGTCAAGTTAAGCGTTTGCTCATCTGATGCGATGCTTTAGCAGATCTCGTGGTTTTCTGGAATAGAAGCAAGAAAATGTTTGATTATGTAATCGCGCTCGTGATGATAGCGTTTCAGGATCCGATCTGGCTGTTTGTCCCGATGACGGTATTTCGCGGGAGGAGGGGGCGCGACCTCTTGATGAGTGGGGGAGGATGAATGCTGGGGCGAAGGATCTCTTTCCAATGAACCAGGAAGGGATAATTCTAGTGGGATCTCGAGGAGATCGTCGTCTGTCGAGGTAGGGAACATTGCAGATGATGCCGGCCGTGCGAGTTCCGGCTGTGAAAACGTGGGGTTTGCGAGTTCTGGTTGTGCGAGTTCTGGTTGCGCGATTTCTGGTTGTGGAACTTTCGCAATCTCTGCGGTGCCTAATCCATTCCTCCGAGCCAGACGTTGGTGTTGGCTTCGCCCGTGCCTGCCCATGACTTTTCGGTAGACATTTTGTTATTGATAACAGGCGGCTTGCTAGATTCTAAACGTGCTTATTCGTGGAGTTTACGGCCTTCCCTCGCACTAGGATGAGAGTACCAAACAATGGCTCTCCATTGCCGTCCAAACGATCCAGTGCGTGGGAAGGGTATGTAGGAAAAACTGACAAAGAGGTGGATAATTTTCGTGAGATAGTTTAAACAATTTGTTCATGAGACACGTCCGGTAAAGAAGCGTAAAGCCTCGATCCAGGTTTGGCGAGAGGACCAAACAACGAAATTCGTCGCCGTCCAAACTGCCTAACAGGATGGAAGGGTTAACAAAAATAAAAACAAAACACATGAACAAGTATAGATAGAGGCAAAAACTGGCGAAATATGTCGAATAAATAAATCGCGAGGTACGTCGGCTAGCAAGGCGCGAGGCCTTCGATCCAGCTTCGGCGAGCGGACAAAGTAACGATTGATGGGTCGCCGTCCAAACGTCCTAACGGGATAGAAGGGTTAATTATTGCAAAGGACGCGAAGCCTTCGATCCGGCTTCGGCGAGAGGACCAAACCAAGATCGTTCGTTGCCGCCCAAACGGCCTAACGGGATAGAAGGGATACTTATTGAAAGATACGGAACATTAATCCAAGATTATGCGGTCCAAAAAAACCGCAGAGACCAAACGGGCGCGGCGCGAAACAACTTAACCAAAGGAAATGAACACAATAGGACATCAAAAATAGTGAGTAAACAACACTCGGATCAAGAAAGGACAAACAAAATCAAAATCGGCCGACAAAATAACACAGGGAAACACTGATTCTAATAAACAAGGCAGATGCATAAGCAGAAAACAATGTAATACAAATTCCGTGATCAGTCGACACACAGTAGACGGCAAATCAAGAAAGATATAAACAAAACGATAGATATACGGAGATATTCACTTTCAGATATTTTAGGTGTGTTGGGATGTGGGAATTGGTAGAGCAGTCTAGAGGGTGCGGTTATGGAGCTGACCATGGGAGGCAAACAAGTTATAATCAGAAAAGTATAAAATGACGTTACCCCTAGGTTGTGAAAAAGGTAAACACAGAAACAAAACTCACTTTGTACGTTAAATACACTGTATTCTTTGAAAAACCACCAAATCTACAATCACTTCTACTACTCTCGACGGCGGAGAGAGAACAAAATACACAAGTTTGTCGAAAATTCGAAAGCAGGAGAAGAAAGCACTTTCGTTCAATGTGGCGGATAGACACAGAATCACTCTCGAGTGCGCGTGCTGCTGCCGAGCGAGGGACGAGAGTCAGGCCCGTAAGCGGGGGAAACTGCTGACCAATCTAGTAGGCCCAGACTGTGAGAAGGAAAGAAGAGTGCTAAGGTGGGGAGCACCACCCACTCTTCACGCGCTCGGTCCCGCGTGCCGAGAACTGCACGCGTCTTTCTAACTTAAAAACTAAACAATATTACTAGAATGGGTTGAACAAAATTACTTGATTTATGAAAGCGACTAAAGCGAAAATCAGACTTAAGATGAGTAGCTTGACTCATAGTGACATGAATTTAGATTACATTACGCTTACGATAAATTTCTATAATTAAAACCCAATACTTCGTACGACAGAGTACTTTAAAAATAACAGTATAGAAAAATTCTATAATAATAATAGGCTAAATTATTATTATCATTATTATATTTATATTGTTATTGATAAAATATACCCTATTGTAATTATCAAGCAATACTTCATCGACAAAGTAATACAAAGTAACAATATTTAGAACAAAATGAGACAAATGATAAAAACAATAATAGATTATATTATTATTAATTTACTAGATGGTTATTGATAATATATGCGTTAGTAAAATATACCGTAATGCTTATCATGACAGATTATAAAATAAAAATAATGATAATTTTTGTAGTGTCAATAATAATATACGATAATACCTATTATACATACATAAGAAATTAACTTCTCTTATTCGATTCAACTCGTTTCATACATTAATTTTGGGTTAATTCAACTTGTCGCTGTTAAGGTAGAGGCGGCATTTTTCGGGAATAAATTAGAGAGTTCAACAATACGGTTTTCTATACATTCTAAACAATTCCATACATTTTTATCTTCCACAATGAGTTGGCCGGCTCACTATGGAAAATTAAAATATGGAAAATTCTATTCCGCGCAATGCTGCTGAAAGCAGCATTGGGCCTTACAAAAACGGGAGATTGTCACGTACGCCTGGGCTTGCTTTTTTCAGGGTTTCGACGAAGCGTGTTGAGAGCTCCGCCCGGTCGGCAGCTAGGCCGTAGGCAATAAGATTTATCCCTGGTTTTGGAAGAGAATTGTAAAATAAACTAATCCAAAGCATCTTTTGCTTCCCTTTCACACCGATGGTTTTCTTTCTCCGCTGAAAATTCTAAACAAAAAACTTATTAATAGTTATGTACCTTATATTTATTGACATTCTAAAGCAAATTTTCGCAGCATTAACAATAGTAATTATATCGTCTTTATCACTTTTTAACATTAGTTATCTAGTATATGATAACTGTTTTTTTTCATCCTTGACTTTTACCAGAATTGTGTGCTTTAGAATGTGCCTCAACAAAAATACTAATTTTTTATCACAAGAAGAAATTTTTATATTCCCCAAAACGCGTTCTCTGAATCTAAAGCAGGGATTTTTTTACGAGCGAATATACATAAAGATCTTAATTCGACCATTATAATAATGCTACCAACTACCGACTAAAAACCACCACCCTTTCTCCTTGGCATGATTTCCCCCGGAACCGCTTTTGCATTACTTCAGGGGGTGCCGTTTTCTTCACCACAGGGGTGCCTACTGGATTTCTGGTTTTCTTTGCTAGTTTTTGTTGGAATTCCTGGATTCCTTCGTTCAGGGTAAGATAGCAACTGACGTTTGTGACGTCTTTGATGCTCACCCACACGAAACCTTCTCCGAAACCATGCTCATTCATAAACCCTATTTTTGGCCGTTTTACTCCTGTGCATATTAGTTTGAAGGACCTTGATCATGATTGGATCTTCCTGGCCTTGCTCAGCTCTTCTCTGAAGACTTTGCAGGATCTGGGAACATGATCTAACCGGTTGTTTTCCTCTTTCAATGCAGCGCAAAGCACACAGGCATGTTCTGCAGTGCAAGTGGCTGCCTTGTGACCTTCAGTGCCACATTTGTAGCAGATGCTGCTACGGTCTGGTCCTATGCAATTTCTGGATTGGTGTCCGTACCGAAGGCACTTGTAGCAGCGAACTACATGGATGCTCTGCCTTATTCTGCTACTGATCCAACCCAATTTTATGCGAGGAGTATCCAATCGCTTGCTGGCCTCTCGTTCGCTCATTTCGGCAAAAGCCAAGACTTGCCCCCACCTGTTTGGTTTGGTGACCGAGACCCTGATGTCTCTATGATCTCCAAGGCTGTTCTTCAGTGCCTCTTCGAAATCTTCTTTTGTCGTCACGGCATCAAGGTCCATTAACTCTAATGTAGTTCTCGGCACCATGTTCTTGACCGTGCCGGCTTCGCCTATTTTCTCTCCTACTGCGTTCGCGAAGGCTTGCGCATCCTTCGTAAGCTTTCCAAGTTGTAGAAGGACACTTCCCTCCCTCGTTTTGCGGATGGGGCGGATGACCGTCTCGGTATCCTCGGGCTTAATCTTGGATTTGATGTTACGCAGCACATCAGCATAAGATTTTCCTTCCGCGGGTTTTATTATTACCGCTTCCCGGCGTTCCCTCTTACTTCGTCTGGTTTTACTTTTCTTCTCCTTCTTCTCCCTTCCTTTATTATTTGCCTGCGCCTCGGCATGTATCAGTTTTTCTTTTCTTGAAGGCTTCTTTTTGCTCACCACCTCTGTCCACGCAGGTGGCGACGCAAGATCGTTTTTTCTCTTCTCCATCGGATTTGCACTCCATCGCGGAGCGGTTGAGCTTCTTTCAGGTTCAAATTTCTCGATTGCACTTTCTTCTTATATTCCATGATGCTTTGGATTACCTCTACTGCTTCTATCAGTTTAGGAACTCTGCCCTTTATGTCGGTATTGACATCCCTCTGTCTATCCGCAGCTTCATGCATGATAGCTAGTATGGCTAACATCTCTTGTATCATCTTGTTGATGCTTGTTTCAGCTGGCAGGTACTTTTCCTTCAGCATCGGCTCCTTGGATCGACTGCAAGTCTTTCCGTTCTCTTTCTGGGGGGTGGTTTAGGTATTTGTGGGTGCCATGTACTTCTGCCAGCGCATCGTGCGTGGAGGGGGGGGGGGTCGAAATAGCTGGGAACGGGTATACCCTCGGACCTAAGTCTTACCCCAGTTCCCTGAGGACCAGCCTTCGTTTAACCAGTCCCGGCAAGCACGGACGGACTGGAACTTGCCCGGGGCACTGCAGAGTCCGACCTCTGCAGCCAACACGCACTCCCTGATCAAGGCCCGACGGGGCTGGCTTCTGATCCCTACTGCTGCTGGCACCTCGGCCACGTCAGCGGGTTAGGCAGACTTGGTTCGGAGCACTCCCAGTGGGCCACAGCAGGAAACAATCGTGGTTTTTTCTCGGTGTATCCTTCACCCAGTGTGTTTGGTCCGCGAGGCCTATTTTATTTCAGCCCTACCCTCTGTTTCCAGCGAGCATTCCCCTATCCGCCACCTGGGGACGCGCCAAGTAGGGGTGACACCTCTCCCCCCTCCCCGCAGACAACTGCGAGAGAGTAAAAGAGTACAAATCTGTCAGTTCGTGATCCCCTCTCTTACCACCTTCGTTGGGACCATGTGTTGAGCACGGTGTGCAGAGGGGTCGAGTCTCCTCGGCTGCCGGGCGGACGAAGCCGAACGGCCCCGAAAGACGCTGAGGCGCGAGTATAACGAAACGAGGAGAGGAGAACTCTCGGTAAGGCGCTCGGTGACGAGAAGAAACGGGGGGAAAGGAGAGGCGTCAGAACCTCTCGTTGGCCAACCCTGATCTAAAGACAACTAGAACGGGTTCGGGACGTTTCAGTTTTGCCCCACCTAGGTGCGTGCGGTTTTTAACGCCCATTGGGCGTTTTCGAGTAGGGGGCCTAAAATATACATATATTTTTTGTCCAAATATATGTCATTACCCATACCAAAAATAAGATTTATTCAAGGAATCTGGAAGAGTTTCGGAAATAAAAATAAATAGAAATAAATAAAATATTTCAGAAAATAAAAAAAACCAAGGTTCCTGGTATAACTACAAATGCACGTACTTTAGGAAAAATTAGAGTTCTTGAAAAATATATACGTGTTTGAAGAAAAATCTAAGTATTATTTGGAACTCAAAAAGATTTTTATAATAGGAAAAATTTTCAAAAGACTTTTTGAATTGTCAAAAAATAATCTGGAAAATCTTATGGTAAAGTTTTCAGTTTAAAAGTATTTATAAAAAATTTTAGGAAATGAATTTTTACATGGAAATAATTGTTGAATGCTTTCTATTTTATCAACTGATGAATTAATTATAAGTTGATTAATATTGTTCACTATATTAAATTACATTATAATTGATGTTGAATATTTTACATTTGGATAACTTAAATTGATTCTTTACTTTAAGATTATGTAAATGAATATTTGATATAATTTGTGTAATAAGAATTTATTTATATTTAACATACCCCTCTTCCAATTACATACTTTTAGAAATGTTTCTGATGTAGCGAAATGATTATCTGAATTCAGTGGTGGAAATTAAATGAAAATATGTTTTAAGTTTTTATGGAATTGGATTAAAAGGTTAATAATACTTCAAATTTCCAGGAGAATATAAAGTAAAAACTATTTGAATTTTCCAATGCAAATAATTGCTTATTGCTTTTCATATTATGAACTGACTAATTAAATATTGACTGATTAATTTTTTTTCACAAAATTGAATTGCATAGAAATTGAATTCAAATTAGTTTGAATTAGGTAACATACATTGGTTAAATACCTCTACTCCTAATATATAATTTTTGTAAATTTTCGTGAAGTTGTCAAATGAAGATCTAAGCTCTGATTTCAAAGTCATATGTACATTCGTTTAATTTATAATGGAATTAGTTTTAAAGAACGCTATTCAAGTTTTTATAAAAATATGAAGAACAAATTATTTGAATGTTACAATAAAAATAATTGTTCATTGCATTGTATGTTGTGCGCTAATATTAATTACTGACTGATTAATTTTCTTACGATATCAAATTATATAAAGATTGGATTTTAATTTTCTTTATTCTATTTATACACTCTCCTGGGTTTCCATTTCCTCTTATCACTATCAATTTTAAAATTGGACCCTATTCCGCAATACCAGTTCGTAATTCTTCCTCTTTAGATGTCATTTTTTTTATTTATTTCCTACCTTGTGCAACCACCTTTTTTCTCAGATCTTTCAGCTTCTTCATCCATTCCTCCTCCTGACCATTTTTATTCAGAATCCTTTTTTCTCTCTTCTATACTCTTCCCTTTCCCTTTGTCATCTGTACACTTCTCTTACACATGAAACCATGTTTCCTGCTCATACCTACATACTCTACACGGATTATCTTCTTCACTCATCCAATACCAACATCCTCTTACATCCTATCCCATTCTGAATCTCACTACTCCATTCCATTTGCTCTCTTTTTAATGTTTTTTAGGCATTGTGGTTCCCCTGCCTCTTAGCCATTCTACACCAGCTGTTGTACCTTGAATCTGCGATTTTTTTCCATCTTTTCTAACCTTGCGTTGCCTTCATCTCTTCCTCTATTTCCTCTCACACTCTACCTTTCACTCGCATACCACATTCAAACCTGATTTCATATCTCTCATACTCCAATTTAAACGCCCCATGCTATCCCTCCTCTTTTTGCCCGTAACCTTCCGAGCACACGCTTGTGAAATTTTGCTTCCCGCCTTTTTAATTTCTCTTCTAAATTCCAGGCTCTTCTAACTTGCCTCACCACCATTTTTACTCGTCCCATTTCTTTCCTCAGCATATAAACTTCTTTTTCCTATACTCCATACTTGTCTCATTACATTACTCGCGCATTCTCATCTCTTCCTCACCTGGCGCTCGCTTTCTCCTCTCGTTTCGAACTAAAATTCTAGGTAGCAAATCTCCTTCACCAACTCTACCACCACCTTCTTCATCTTCCATTCGTACTCTAATCTACCATTTTTATTACTGAAACGCATCATATTTATCTTGCTCACATTCACTGTAAAAACCCTTTTTTCTCACATAGTCTCCGAACACTCTCATCAACAGATTCATACGCCTTTTATCATCTGCTACTAGCACTACAGCATCTGTATATGCTAGTGAATAAACTTATCCTATTCCTAATGTTGTCCCCCCCTTTCCCTTTCCTCTCAAACTTCTGCTCATAATCTGCCAGAATGTTACTAAAAAGAAGTGGGCTCAGTGGGCACCCTTGCTTTAGCCCCATTTCTATCCAGAATTCCTACCCTTTTTATCTTCTCTTTTTACCTGTATCTCAGTTTCCACAAATATTTCTTTTATCCTCTCTATTGAGCATTCGTCTACTTCTTCCTCTTTCATGGCTGTCCATAATAACCTCCCATTAATTGAGTCAAATTTCGCCTCACAATCTACAAACAGTGCGTCTATTTTCCCCTTCTCTCGCCCTATCCTAATAACTAGACAGCTGAGTACGTAGATGTTACCTGTGGTTTCCATCCCTTTTCTGAAACCCGTTTGGGTGTGGTGTATACTTTCCTTTTCTTCCACCTGTCTTTTCAACCTCCTTCTCAGAACTTCCGCATACACTTTACATCCCACCGACATGAGTGTGATCCCTTTATATTCCTCCTTCCTTTTGCCCTCTCCTTTCTTACTCAAAGGTTCTACTAGCCCTGTCTTCCATTCCTCCGGCCACCCTTTACATACCTTGTTGCAAATCCTCCACATCTCTGCTCTTACTTTTAATCCTCCATATTTCAGTGTTTCATTTTTCAATCCATCTTCCCCTGTTGCATTGTTTCTTTTCAACCTTGCGATCGCTTCCTTCACCTTTCCTCTACTAATCTCGTTTTCAGTGTCCTCGTCCCACTCTACCGATGTTGTTCCTTCTCCCTTTACCTTATCTTCCACATCTCCTAACATCCCCTTGAAGTGCTCCATCGACTCTTTCATTCCAATTTTTTCATTTATGCCCTCCCTCTCTCGTCTTTCCCTATTTATTACTTTCCATTTCCGCCTTTCCATAAACGCTTTCTCCACCTCTTCCATGTTCCTTTTTTTCTCTGGTCTTTTCTTCTTCATCATTCTTTTGACCTCTCTCTTTCTCCTGTTAAGTTCTCCTTCTTCCCTTTCCCCTTTCCTGATTTTTTAAGCTTTTCTTCGTGCTATTCATTTGATTAATTATTAGCTGATTCATTTTGTTAATAATATCAAATCACATAAAGTTTGAATCTAAATTGTTTTTTGATAAAGTAAAGTAAATTGATTATTTACTTTAAGGTTTTGTAACTGAATATTGGCTATTATTTTTGTAATGAAATTTTTTTAATACATCTATTACGATTATATGCATTTTTTGGATGTTTTTGATGTTGTGAAAAAATGATACCAATAAATCAAATATATAAACATGGAATCTAAAAAGATATATATACTGTAGAAATTATTTGAATATTGCAGTAAAAATAATTTTTTAATGCTTTTTATGTTGTGAACTGAATAACTGATTATGAGCTGATTCTCTTGAAACTTAAATTTTCTGGAATTGGATTAAAAGGTTAATAATAAATAAAATTCCTATAAAGAAACATCAAAATAAAAACAAACATGTAAAGTAGAAATTATCTCAATGTTTTAATGAAAATTATAGTTTAATGCTTCTTTTTCTGTGAAATATTTAATTAGTTATTAGCTAATTAATTTTTTTCACAATATTAAATTGAATAGAGATTTTTTTAAACTAAGTAGTTACTTAGTCGTAAAACTGGCAGAAAGCCCCTTGGAGCTCCCCTGGCCCTCAAGCTGTAAAGCCTATTTTCGCACATAATTTCCTCATGTGCCATAAAATGGGCCCCCAGGAGTTTGGTGTATGAGCCTAGCTCATGCCGGACACTGGCATAATACATGCAGGGATGTTTCATCATTCCTGCCGCATTTCCTGCACTCTGTGTCGTGGGGTTATACCCCATTTTGTGCATGCAATAGATTCAAGTGGTTGTGCCCTGTGAGCATCTGCACCACTTTCCTTATAACTTTCTTGGGTAATCCGAGGATTGCTCTGCTTCTGTCCATTCTGTACGAATAGTCCAGGATCGATTTCGCTTGTCAGCAACCCTGCATTTGTTCCCAGTATTCCCAGTGCTTTGTCCGGAGCCAGCTTTTGATGGTCAACCCGATGCAGCAAGACACTAGTCTCAGTACCGGTTCCGGTCCTATGTATTTCCTTGCTGCGCCCTGTTATGCCACCTGGTCCGCCTTTTCGTTTCCCTTGATCCCTGTATGACCAGGGACCCATATGAGAGTCACTTTGTTTTTTTTTTCTGCAAGTTAGTTCAATGCCATTTAACATTCTCAAACCAGTTCTAATATTATGTCTGGTTTCCTACTGCAATTAAAGTCGCTTGGCTGTCTGAGCAGATCATAATCTGCCTGCCATCAGCGTTTTCTTCTATTATTGTTTCAGTACAACGAAGGATGGACTGGACCTCCCTCCTTCTTGGAGTGCTGTCATGGTTTCCTGCTCCTGACACTCCCTCTCCCCTGTAGCCATCTGTGTACAAGATGTCCCCTTGGAGGAGCTGGTTACTAGTTGCTTACCACATAGCCAGGGCGTTGTTAGCCATCTGCGCGAAAGTGAGGCCCTGTGCTTCCGGGGCCTTTTGCCGTTTCAGCTTCCTGTTTGGGGAAGTTTCTCTGGAGTTTCTTGGCTCTTTGCAAGCCGCGCTTTGCGGATTCTCTGTTTTGGTGCTTCGCTACGTTGCTTCCTTCTTACGGAGAGTCCCGTTAGCTATACGCCTACCACGTCCTTTCACTTTTGGCTGTTGGTTAGAGGAGGGCCTTGGGGCGGGTTCCTAATTGTTTTTGTTTTGTTTCCTTGTACGTGTTTCACTCATTTTGGTCCGACGAGAAACTCGGGAAATAAGGAAGACCCCCGCAGAGCCCCAGTTGCAGGTGGCGGATCTACATACTGTGGAATTCTACCTGGTATCCCAAAGTCTCCGTTGAGACACCTCCTTTGTCGTCACGGCCTGTCCACCTTTACTGAGAAAGGCAGGCCGAGGCGTTCAGGGATTTGTTAACCCTAATGATATTCAGCCCGTGACATGACGACCACATCGTAGCTTGGGAGCATGAGAACTTGCGCCCTAGATATTCCAGGAGGCTTTGAGTTTACCCCCTGGAAGGATCGCTTCTTAGTTCAAGTCCCACTGACTTGAGTCCGTCAGTTCTCCAGAGTAGCTACACCTCGCGATGCGGCCTTTCTGGTTCACCTATTCCAGATCTATAGTCCGATGGGACCCCTAACCGTGCAACTGCATTCGCGGCCATCTTAAAATTGCAACATGGCGGAAATGTATGTGGCACAAGCTCCCTCTGCACCGCGCACCACGATTTAACATCTGGGCGAACGCCATCTGTGTCGGGTCGTGAGCTATTTCTGTGCCCCTTACTGCCTCTCGACCCGCGCACCCTAGTTCGTTACTTAGCCATTTTTGCCCATAGGAGTTGACTCAGCCTGATCAAGACTTTCTGGTGAAAGAAGTGACCAACACACCAGCATCTGCCCGCATTTTCACCTCATATCTAAAGTTGGCAGAAATTATTCCAGAGTGCTTGGTAGAAGGACGCACAGTGCTCCTCCCGAAATGGGCACCTTGTCTGTCTCTAAGAATCGCAGTCCAATAACTTGTTTGAACACGCTGTGCAAGATCTTCACAGCTATAATAAATGATATGATTGTTCGGACAATCGGGCCTGTATGTCAGGACATGTACGAACAACTTTTCTCAAAGAAAGCCGTAGCAGATTGATGGGAGCACCTGCTGATCAATAGATGTGTCTCCAAGGACATCCCACCAGCGCGGTCTATTGAAGGCCTGGAATTAATATCGGAACGCTTTCGATTCAACCTCCCATAGACTTATCATCTATCTATCGGAAAGGCTTATCACTATCAGGATGATTTTTTTCGGTGAGTCCTCTCACCTCTCACTATTGAGGTGCTTGACTTCGATAAACATTTTACATTAAGTGCTTAGAATGGTGTCCTCCCACTTTGATTCACTTGTTGATCCGCACTCAGAAAGTTTTCAGACCACTGCGGAGTGTGTCTCGTGTTATTCAGTTTCAAGCAGTCCTTATTCGCTGTTTCATGTTCTACCGAGTTATTGGCACTTTTTGATGAACTAGATTTTTCAAATAACCCTACAAAAAGAAATCCGGTGATGCTGGGTCTGGCGATCTGGCACGCCAATTTACCGGACCTCCTCTCCCGATCCAGTGAACACTGAATTCGCGATTCAGTACTTCGCACGCGATTGCCGAATTATGCGCTGGACAACCGTCATGTGCAAACGACATGTCCTGTCGCACTTCCAAGCTTAGGTCTTCAAGCAATGTTGGAAGTTCGTTTTTAAAGGAGTTACGATATTTGAAAGCATGTTACGTCAATTCACCATTCCGCGATTCGTGAAAGACGACTTGTCGGATAACAATAATCGAAAAAAGAAATTCGTGTTTCCTTTTATATGCTAAAGCGCCCATTGACAAAATATCACTCGGTTCTGAAAATCATTGCCATGAAGTTCGCGACGCATTGAAATGTGAATGGGTTTCGATTCCTTCTAGGGACCATTCACTCTCAAATCAGAAGAATCTTTACAAAGGATTTCAATTAATTTCATTTCAATTGATTTAATTTGATTTCGATTGATTTCAAACGATTTTTAATGATTTCAAGACTAATATCTACACAGTAAATCCCAAGAATAAATTTTATCTTAAAATCGGATAAAATCGCTGCAGCACGTTTATCTACTCAAAGATAAAATTTATCTTCGCGAAAGATAAATTTTGTTCACGAAAATATTTATGTCAAATGCGAGAGCCTATTTAACTTGAAAAGAGCGACTAGGCTCTTCGCAGATATTTTTAAAATCTATTTCCCCTTATTAGAAACAACACTTTATTCAAATGATTCAAACCAAAAAACCATTAACCTACACTTAAACGATATATAGACTGCACTTAGGTTACCTTATACTGCTTTTTTACAAATTTAAAAGTCTTCATCAGAGTCGACAGAAACTAAAGGTTCGTCCAACAGAAGTCAAGGACTGAACTTGGCTGAGTGTCCTGGTCCTCCGCATCACAGAGGCTCTAACCGGCCGGGGCTGAGAAGCGCATGCGTCGCGTCAACCGCTGAATCGGCTACCGTTGGCGCGCTTATTTAAAATGAATTTACTGTACAAGAAAATAGCTCGCAACAAAAAATATCTCCAAAATCAGCCCTGAAGAAGTGAACTGCAATGTTCACGAAACGTCGGCAACATTCATAGTTTCGCACATGATTGAAACCCGAAAAATCTTTTAAATTTAAAATTTTTAATTTAAAATTCTTTCAACTTAAAAAAATTGTACTTTCGTGTTTTATTGTGGCTTTGCGATTTTTTTTTACAAAACTTGTCAGAATTATTTTATTGGAAAATTTGTGATCAAATAGTCTTTTTTATTCATGCATAAACTTTGAATTATGTTAATGAAAAAAATGCGACTATAAAAAACTATTTTTCTTCAAATATTATGCATTACCATAGCTTTCTTACTTTCCAATCAAATGTATTGATATATCATTCTCTCTCTCTCCTGTCATTGTGACCGGAGAAAATTAGTACTTAAGATGGGCGCGTGCGACACTGTTCACCTATGGGGCCGACCTGCTACAACATACATGGTGAAAACGAGAAAAGTGATATTTTTTAAAAGTTGTGCTGTGCTTTTCTTCGTTTTTTCACGGAAGAATAGAGGTAAATAGTTTCAGCGTCTATTATGAAAAAATTAAAGGATAAAATAGTGTAAAAATTTCAAAACTAATGCGATTATATAGTTGAGAAGGGCGGGAAATTAATCAAATTTATAAAATAATTTGTGAGAATGTAAATATTGATATTATTTGTTTCGCCACAAAATGTGAACGTTACTGTTTATTTCCAACCCAAAAAATACTTTATATACATAATAATGGAGAATCAACTACATATTTACTATGCCAAAACCTCAAAAGATAATTTTATTTCTAATTACTTGCATTACAAGCTTGAAAATCTTACCGAATAAATTTCTCTAATCGCATTTACTTGCAAATTTGTTCACTATTTTCTCACTTATTTTTCTTCATTCTGTGCTAAAACTATTTAAATTTATTCTTCCTGTAAAAAAAAAA
>CAKNXH010059078.1:0-14626 GCA_932178445.1 Andricus quercusramuli
ATCAATATTTTTCGCGGATAAAATTGATTATTGTGGTTACACAATTGACGAGCACGGAATACATAAAATGCAAAGTAAAATTGATGCAATTGTTAATGCAAGTGTTCCTTTGGACAAACAGCAATTACAATCCTTTCTCGGTTTTGTAAATTATTACGGTATATTTTTACCAAACTTAAGTACAACTTTGAATCCTTTACACAACCTTACGCGCCAAAATATTCCATTTACATGGAATGACGAATGCCAAAAAGCATTCGAATTAGTCAAAGAACATATCTGCTCACCAAATGTACTTGCACATTTTGATCCAAAATTGCCATTAATTTTAGCTACAGATGCATCGCCATACGGCGTTGGCGCGGTATTATCTCATGAATATCCGAATGGCACGGAAAGGCCAATATATTTTGCTTCTCAGACACTTACAAATACACAACGAAAATATGCCCAAATCGATAAAGAAGCTTGCAGCATTATTTTTGGAGTAAAAAAATTTTATCAATACCTTTACGGTCGTAGATTTACACTTTTTACGGACCATAAGCCTTTACTACAAATTTTTAATCCAAACAAAGCTTTACCGATATTAACTACAACTAGAATGCAACATTACGCTATATATTTAAGAGCTTTTGATTTCGATATTAAATACAGAAACAGTAAACTACACGCAAATGCTGATGCTATGTCACGTCTACCTATGAAAATTGAGGAAATTACTTCTAAAAAAGATGAAGCCGATGTGTTTGAAATAAAACAAATAGAAACCTTACGAACTACTGTATCACGTTTATCTTTAGAAACTAGCAGCGATGAAAATCTCAAAATATTATTAGAAGCGTTAAGTAAAGGTAAAACGATAGATAAAAAATTGAGATGGAATATTCCGCAAGAAGAATTTTCTTTGCAACAAGGTTGTATTTTTCGCGGTCATAGGGCAGTAATACCACAGAAACTGAAAAATGAAATACTGAATGAATTACACGTAGGACATTTCGGTTCCAAAAGAATGAAAGAATTAGCACGTAGTTATTGTTGGTGGCAAGGTATTGATAGGGACATTGAGAGAATAAATGAAAGTTGCGTTAATTGCCTTAAAGTCGCAAAAAACCCAGTTAAAGTAGATGTACACAAATGGATAGAACCGACCTTTCCGTTTGAAAGAGTACACATGGATTACGCTGGTCCATTTAAAAATTCAATTTATCTTATAATTGTAGACGCATACACGCGATGGCCAGAAGTATATCCGACCAAAGATATGACTACGAGAACTACTATTCGCGTTTTGCGTGAGGTATTTTCGAGGTTCGGTTTTCCAAATTTTCTTGTAAGCGATAACTTTCAGTCATTTATCGCAGATGAATTAAAACGATTTTTGAAAGCAAATGGCACGGACCTTAAATTGAGCGCACCTTATCACCCTGCAACCAATGGTTTAGCAGAGCGGTATGTACAAACGCTCAAAAAAGCATTAAGAGCAATGAAACCAAGTAACGAAGAGGAAAAACATAAAGCCCTATGCGACTTACTTTTACAATACCGTAAAACTCCTCATGGCACAACAAACCAAGCACCAAGTGTTTTGATGCTCGGGAGACAAATTAGATCGCGGATTGATTTTATGCTTGAAACGAATAAAGAGAAAAAGGAAAAAGTATATGTTAATACGACTTCAAAAACGTTTTCAATGGGAAATCGTGTCATGTGTCGAGAGTATGGTACGACAGATAAGTGGAAATTCGGGAAAATATATGAAATTTTGGGTCCTCTTCATTACTTAATTCAACTCGATGACGGAAGAGTACAAAAACGTCACATAGATCAAATACGTAAAATTAGCGAAGATGTACCTGTGATGACAGAATTTGAATCTAACCCGCGATATACTCACTCTCCGAAT
The DNA here is from genome assembly GCA_932178445.1 of Andricus quercusramuli. NCBI lineage: Eukaryota > Metazoa > Arthropoda > Insecta > Hymenoptera > Cynipidae > Andricus > Andricus quercusramuli. The sequence continues at coordinate 1,907 of CAKNXH010059078.1, forward strand.
GAGAACAATAATAATAAGGCGAGCGATATGCGAAATCTCGGCGGAAATCTTATGCAAAATGTAATGTTAAAAAAATCTGATATTTCTGTACCTACAGCGACAACCACTGTCAATGTACCGAAAGAGACTCCGTTACCGCGCAGATCAACGAGAAATCGTAAAGCTCCAAATAGATTAATTTACAATTGAACACTATGTAAAGTAATTTTTTTTGTTACACAGGAAGGACTGATAGGATGCGAATGAATACTTTAGTTGTATACTTATATATATATATATATATATATATATGTTTGTTCCCTATGAATATTGAGAGTTGCGTGAAGGTATATGTGTGTATGTGTATGAGCACTGATAAGGACATTCCAAAGCTCGATCCGAAAGCAAGACTAGAGAGTCACCGGTCTTCAAACTATACACACGTATTGGCGGTATACGCGCTGATGTACACCCTTATATCTTATAATAAATAAGTGGTGATATTTAACCGTTATGAACATTCATACATTTACTTTATTCACACCTACAAATCTAACAGAACTGACAGTGGTTCAAAAACTGGATACGAGACAATATACAGGGTGTCCCAGACTCAAGTGTCCGGACTTATATAGCCGTATAAAAATAAAAAATAAATCTAAAATTCCTTTTCCAAAAATCAGTTGAAGTTTTAGTTTTTCAGTTATAAAATATTTAGGCTGATCCAATCAGGAGCGCCGTATAAATAGCCGTGTGTGCGTGAACGAGATTTCAACGTAGTGTTCTCTCGTCGATAACCCCTCCTCTGCGCTCCCTTTGATAACACTGCGCTGAAATCCCGTTCACGCACACACGGCTGTTTATACGGCGCTCCTGATTGGTCCAGTTTAAATATTTCATAATTTAAAAACTAAAATTTCAACTGATTTTTGGAAAAGGAATTTTCTATTTATTTTTTTTATTTTCATACGGATATATAAGTCCGGACACTTAAGGCTGGGACACCCTGTATAACAATTTGCGTGATTGTTTATAACAGCTTCCATAAAAAATGTCACAATCTGCCTTTTGATCGTGGAAAAGAGTTATTTTTTCTTAAATAATTCTTGTGATAAACTTAATTGTGATATTGAACCAACTTAATTGATTAGCAATTGACATATCTGTTTGCTATAAATAATTATCTAGACAAGAACTATATGCTTATCAGTCTTACATAGAAAGAAGATCTGCAAAGTGCAGTATCAATTGATATTTATAATAAGGTTATTTTTAAAAACTTTGAAGAAAAAAGTTAATATGCAGCACTCAAATAAATCTTGGATTCGAATTGTTCTATAAGTACTTCCATTTCTTGATCATTTAGGGCCGATTCTACCAACTGTGATTAAATTTCAATCCCTGATTAACTTCATTGTATCAGTAAATTACATTCCAGCATCTTTTGAACCATGATTAAAATAGACTAATCGCTGTTTAACTTAATCGACCATCTTTGGCCGGTAGCGAATTAACCAGCGATTAGTTCAAAATAACATTAAGGTTTAGTTAAAGTGCAGTGCGAAAGTATATAGTGTAAAATATGGCTCAAAATGAAATAAGTTCTGAAATTATTATTTTTCCTTATTTTTTCGCTTTAGAAAATACCACTTCACTTAATTACTTTGATCAATGTTATTTTGGAGACGCTTTGGCAAAGCAAGTGAACAATGCATCATTTGTGACGTCAGAGGCCTATTTATTTGGTTTGACGCGCCAGAGATGGCGCGCGAACACAAGTTTCGTGACTCAGCCAATCAGGATTGCCGTTACAGCAGAAATACGCAGAAACTAGAGTTTATTGCGAACAGGGTATACGGTTAGCTAGCCATAGGTTGAAAATTCATGGTGGAATGTTCCGCAAGTTAATCATGATTAAAACGTTGATTAAAAAATAATCATGATTAGTTAGTTAGTTTATGGTCATATAATTTCAGTGAAAAAGAACATCTCTTTTGTATGTAAAAATAATCAATCTTTGTTTTTGTTAAAAATTTTTTTATAATAATCACATAAATTATTTTGTAATCAGTTTCGTTGTTTAATAATAGTTTACGGATGCAATAAGAGAACATAAAATTTTCTCGTGGAGAAACGAAGTCCCCTAGAGGCTTTCAACAAACTTTTCTAATTTGAATTTTTAAGGGATCTATTTGCATGTGAAATTTTATTGTGCATCTTTTTTCTATCAGACAAAAAGTTGTAGTTTCTTTACTTTACAAATTAATGCCGAAAAACTGACTTCTTGAAAAAATTCAATTTTAACCTGTTTTTCAATTCAATTCGCGCTCCGGTCGTCATTTTTTGGAATCATTAAATGAAATTTTCAGAGAATGCGCTTTAGTGTATCCTTAGACTGATAGAGTCACAGGAATTGGAACAAACATTTTTGGAAAAATTATTATTACTTTTTTTCTGATGCTCAGCGTGAATCGGACTTTTGTAACTTCCAGCGTTTCGTTCATTGAGGAAATTTTAAGCCAAGAAAGACTTGTCTTGACTAAAATGCAGAGAAAACTGTGTTAAAGTTTTTGGGAAAGTTTAAGATCAAAATATTCAATAGTTCAGGAGTAGTTATGATTATAGTTAAAGTCAGGGCTGGACCTTTCAAGTGTACTACAGGACTCAGGCTTGCCCCGTGACACATTCTCGGGTTAGTGAGTTTTTGCTTACAATACAATAATAATTTAATTCCTTAGTGAATAACAATTGAACGAAAGTAAGTTGATAAAACGCTCATGAATTTTATTAAATTTTCAATGTATTATTGCGGTTTATTTAGATGTAATAGATTTAACAGATCAGTTAGTCCTTAACTCTGAACTATATTGCCAAATAAAAGTGATTAATTAAGAAAGTCGTGATTTTTCGTTTTATATTAAAATTGGAAAATATACCGCAAGCTTTTCGAGCTAGAAAACGAAACCAAGACAAGAGTAAATAGGCGCGAAATGTACAAAAAACTTTCAAAACCAAGGTGAAGGTTTGAATAATTTTCCTATTCAAATTAGGAATTACAACTGTTATATCAACTCTCAATTAATGAAGTGTGAGGAAATTTCTATTTCGCTTATCTTACATGGTAAAACTTTCTGGGGAATTATTTTGATTGAAATATGAATAAAGAACATAATAAATGAGGTTTTAGAAATGTTCAAAATTAATTGAATTAATAATTTTTATTACTAGAATTTCATAGAATTAAATTATACACGAAATCAATAATTAAATAAAATAAATATAGTATGTTAGTTTTACATTTATTTGTAGGGAGAAGAATACATTTCAGAATCGAAGAATCACGAAAAGGTACACGTGCCAAAGAAACTTCTTACTCCATTAAAATCTTGTTGCCAAAGGAAATGTTACAAAACTATTTCAGTAACTGCAAAATAAAAATTTCATTTAGAATTTTGGGAATTATGCGATTATCACAAGCAATCCATCTTTCTCAGTACGTTGATGAAGTGCAACGATCCTTCAGAAGTTAATGCTCATAAACTTTCAAGATTAGTAACCTGGAAGTTTTTATTTTCTACTGCTGAAAATGTAATCCTTGTGTATAATGGACGTTTTGAATTGGTCACAGAAAATATTGAGAGTAGTACAGCATAAAAAATAAATGGTGAAAGTTTAGACGATGGCAGGGGGGGACATGAGAAACATGAAGTAAAATTAACAGAGGAAATGAAACAATTATTCAGGGAACATTGTTTATCCATGTCATCTCAGAAATATCATTATTCGCGGGAATCAACTGACCTAAACTATTTTACTAAACCAAAAATAATTTAACAAAATTGCATAACGAATTTTGTGACTACTACGGAAGTGTAACTTCAATCGTGATGTGAATTTCAGTTTTATTTTATCTCGTACTTACGTATGTAATGGATGCTATGAAAGTTGTTTGCAAAATGTGGAATCTCTAGACATCGCGCCTCATAAACAAGAAGTAAAAGAGTATACAATTTTAAAAGATAGGCCAATGTCTCAGGAAGGTGTACTCTGCTGCGAATTTGACTATGCTCATAATCTTGCATTACCCAAAATTCCGGTCAATGATCAATTCTACAAGGGATTGTTGTGGCTTCATCTATTCACCCAGCAGACTCTGCCATATAACTGTGATGTAACAGTTCTAGAACAGAAAAGATCAGGTTCTGTAACAGGATTAGAACAAACTTAGACCATGGTCTAAGTAATGTCGTCTCCGAATGGACGTAGCAGTTCAGTAACGCTGCCACAAAGCCATGTTCTGCCAGAGATCTGTAACATTCTGGAACAGCCTTATATGTAAAAGAATATTTTTTGAACAATTTAGGAACAGGGTTACAGAGTACCCATGTTCTGGAATAGTGCCGTAACACATATGTAACAGTGTTACGATGTGAATTTGTTCGGTAATCGATCTGTAACAATTCCATGACGGTGGTACAACGTGTTTGCATTTATTGTAACAATTCCGTAACAGTGTTAGAAGGATATGTGACAAAAAAATGTTTTTTTATTATTCCTGCATATAGTTCATATTTTTAATAACCCAATTTTACGACGGTCCCCTACAAATATAATCGAACGCTTGAACCCGCTGAAAAATCGCACTCGCTGGGGATTCAAACCCTTCCTAAACTACCTAACCCGTATGTACCTAGCCGATTCCCTAGCCAATTGCACAATGGAACCGCTTGAACGTTCATGGCAAAATCTCGGACATGCTTTTTTGCTGAAAAAGCCAGAGTCATCAGAAATATATTCATTATTTTCATATTTTAGACATATTATAAGAAGATGGGTTTAAAAACTTTGTAAGGTGAAAATAAGGGTATAGCCGGTGTTTATCTCTGCATGGAAGGAGGGGGTGACGGGAGCTCGTAGAGTCAATAGTCGTTGAGTTGTTGAACGGACCGGCTTTATTTGTTGAACTGCAATACACTGCACTACACTACTACACAAGCACCGTTCGACAGCACGTCCGCTCTGGGTGAAGCACGAAGAGTAACTGAACTGAGTCGACGCGCGGCAGTCGATGGGAGGGACCTTGACGGCCTTCAAATGACACCCTCTACTGGAGACGAGACGAAACCAAACAGCCGGGTAAGCATGCAAAGAATGCCCCCAGAGGAAATCAAATGTTGATTCAGCCATTTGAAAGTCAAAATTTGTCAAAAATTTCAAACCGTCAGCCGCCATATTGAATGAATTAGAGGGGGTAACGTCCATTTTCATTTTTATTTGCTTTCTCTATTTCTGTCGGTGGAAAAAATCTGAAGACATTCACGATAAAAATTGTTCAACCCTTTTTTCAAATTATATATAATACATTGTGACTCAAAAGATAAAATGATTATTCGTGGTACTGTCATTTTTGAAAATTTTTGAAAGTTTTATTTATATATGTGATTTAGTTTCATATTGATTGAAAACCTAATCCTCTTCACTGTCCTCATTCATCACAGTTAAACATTTTGTTTTTGTGAATAAACGCCTCAAAATTTCTGCCGGTCTGATGATTCACGACAAATATCGACTGAGGTGACCAGAAAAAAACACTTTTGGTTTTCTCAGGAGTAAAGGGCAAATAATGGTAGTTGATGCAATTGTAGAATCCAGATTTTTTCCTCTTCAATTTTAAACAATATTTAGAGGTGGCCCATCGTCTTTGAAAGTTCTCATTGCAAAAGCTGACAATTTTGGCAAGTGAAGAGTCGATCGTATAAGTGCAACCCCAGCTCTTTTCATCGATGTGACTTTATAATAAGATTAGTTAGAGTCCCCTGAATTATTATTATCCACTTTTCTGAAAAAGGTTGAGTAAAAAAAACTTGCTGAGAATGGGAATGCTTTATGAGTTTATGGTGTCAAGACCCACTGTGATGGACCTTTATGGCTGAGCTGATGAGCGCTCCGCCCCGAAAATTAAACAGCTTAAGTCGTAGACCTGTCAAATTTCAAAAATTTACTCAGCTTTGTTTTCATTATTGCACGCTTATTTATACTTTTCCTAATCCGCTTTTTCAGAAAATGTGATCTTCAACCTTCCAGGAAAATATTCTTAAAATTTCAATATAAGGTATCTATTATAAGAGCCGTTATTAGTCTTTGAAAACAGTAGAAAACAGTGAAAATGGCACTTTTCAAGCAACCGTAATTAATGATTTTTATGAATTTTCAATTAAAATAATGTTTTTATGTGGATTCTGTGAACCTCAAGAACAACATATTGAAAGTTCAAATTAAAAAGTGGATAACTTCGTGGTTAAAATCTTGAATGAAAAAAAGTTGAGTTTACCCATGTTAATTACATAAGAACTTCAAAGGCGATGGGCCACCTCTAAATATTGTTTAAAATAAAAAATAAAAAAATCTGGCTTCTACAATCGCATAAACTACCGTTATTTGCCCTTCACTCCTAAGAAAATCAAAAGTGTTTTTTTCTGGTCACCCTAATATCGACCATGAGGTAAATAGTACACTACCGTCGGAAATTATCGGTACGATCAGCGAAAGTACTATTAAAAATCGTTGCTAACTTTGAAATGTAATTACTCGTTCCCGAAAGGAGCGAGGAAATTTCTTAAAACCCCACTAAAAAGCTCATAAAATTGAGCGTCGAATCAGCCCTAAATAAGACATTTTTGATATTTCAAAGAGAATATACCACGTGAGAAGTTTCGACAAATATAATCGTAACTACTCCTAAATTATTGAATATTTTGATCTCAAACTTCCCCAGAAACTTCATCACAGTTTTCTTCGCATTTTTGTCGCGAGAAGTCTCTCCTTGCTCAAAATTCTCTTGATAAACGAAACGCTGGGAGTCACAAAAGTCCGATTCACGCCAAGCATCAGAAAAAAATTAAAGACAAGTTTTCAACAATTTTTTTTAATTCCTCTTACTCTGTCAGTTAAAGGATACCCTAAAGCGTATTCTCTGGAATTTTTATTTCAAAATTCTAAAAACTGACAAACGGAGCGCTTGTTGAAGTGAAAAACGGATTTAAATTGATTATTTTTAAACTCAGTTCTTCGGCTTTAATTTGTTAACTAAAGAAGCTAAAACTTTGTATCTAGAGGAAGAAAGATTTGCAATGAAATTTCACATCCAGATATATCCTTTAAAAATTAAAATTCGAAAATTTTGTTGGAAGCCTCCAGGGGACGTGTTTTCGCACGAGATAATTTTATGTGCCCTTATTGCATCCGGACACTCTTGAAGACAAAGTAATTTTTTTTTCTGTGAAGAAACGGCCGGTTGTGACATTTGCTTAACAAAATTGTTATCAACTATCCATATTATTTACGTTTGATAAAGTTTGAAGTATGTAAATGCTTTGAAAGAGAATCGTCAATCACTTTTGGTCAGAAAAATCCATTTAGCCATGAGAAAAACTGATTTATTGAGGATTAGTTTACAAAAATTGTTCATAATGATTAGGTCAAATATTATTAGAATTATTTCTATTCTTTGAGTGCAGGTTCAATAATTCCGGCTAATAGTGAGTTTCTATTGGAGTAGAAGTTTCTAATGTGTCTTCTAACGGTTGACATTTTCTTTCTACCTCTCCCCAATTCCTTTACATACTACCCCCCCTTACACACACACACACACACACAAACTTACATGGTGGTAAGCGAGGGCCCTGCATCTTGAGATGTGCTCAGAAGTCCGAATCACCAAGAAGAACCTTTTTCTATGAAGGTACCGTTCTTGCGACTAACCGAAGATGAACAGCTTCCTCGGTAGGCTAATGCTAACCGCATGTGCCGCCGAGGCTCTTCCAGAGTGCGAGACGAGAATCGAATCCGCAAGCGAACACGAAGTTCAAATGTGCGATTTGCAAATAGATTTCAATTTTGGTTTCCGAGATGCGAGTAAACTGAAGTTCTAAATTATGCAATAATTGTTATCATTTTTCTGAGATATATGCACCAGGATGCAATTTATAACGTGGGAGAGCTGTTTGATCTAGAATATCGATTTTTTCCACTAATTTGTGTCTAAATTATTCTTTTACTTAAAGCACATTATTATAAAGGTTTAAAATTGGGTTTAGCAGGATTAGCGGGTCAAAATAATTCGAATTTTTTTTAAATATACAAAAGTTGTCTGCACGTTCTAAAAAAATTTTGAAATTATTTCGAAAATTTTTCTCTAAAATTTTTTTTCACATTTTTGTTTGAAAATATGTTAGAATTTTTTGTATTTTTTTTTTGTTTGAAAATTTGTTTCAATTTTTTTAAATTTATCAAAGAATTAAAAAAATTTTTTTTTTAATTTATTGAAAATTTGTTAATAGTTAACACGCTATTTTTTGCAACGCCCGTCCGAAAAAGTTGTTAACAGGTGGTAGCGAAAAATACTAATTTTATATTGCATAGAGTGGAGTAAAGAAATTTGTTTGGAAAATTTTTTTTTTCAATATTTGAAAAAAATTTGTTTGAAAAAAAATGTTCTGAAAAAAAGTTTTGTGCAAAAAAATGTTGTGAACACAAATTTTTGAAAAAAAAAATTTGAAGAAAAAAATTTGCTGAAAAAAATTTTTTGGAAAAAAAATTATTAAAAAAAATGTTGGCGTTTATGCTCTTTTGTCTCGGGGAGGGGAGGCTACGAAACCCTAAAAACAAAACTTCAATCATTAAAACATTTATTCAAGTTAAATCTAAATTTATTTCAAGAAGATACCAACACCAGTGTTTAAAGTTACCTAGGCTAGTGTCTAAAGTACCTCATCTCGAAAGAGCGCATGCGCAGCTCTTTCACCAGTGTCTAAAGTAAGCCATCTCCAAACTACGCATACGCAGAAATTGTTTTATGAAGAATTGAAAAAATAGTACATTTAAAACATTTTTTTCTTTCTCTTCAATGCGACATCGAACCTTTTACCAGCGAGTGCAAAGAAAGGCTTCAGAGTCGCTAGCTTTGGAGTTGTTGTTTGCAATTTTTAAGTGATATAAAACACACCATTCTTTTCCAAATAATTCCAGCTTTGGGAAAGTGTTTGGTTCCATCAGCCCTTCGAATTTTGATGGAGAAATTTTTTTGAAACAAAAAAAATTATTTTGCGTTCGTACTTCTTTTTTTGGAAGGCTTCGGAGTTGTTATTCAGGTTAACCGATAGTTTTTCCCGTGTTCTCAGACTACTTACGAGGATTTAATCAATTTCAAAATTCTGGAAACGTCATGTGTTTTTAAAATTTGATAAAAACTACTTATTTTTCATAATTATAATTGATTATAATACGAATTATCGCCTCAAATTCGTTAAAATTATAGAGGCTCAGAGTTGTTAACAAACCGAGGGACAGACATATAAGCATGATTCTTTCAGTCAGTATTTATAATCTCTAGCAAGTTAGTATTGCAATTTGAACTGCATCATATATTTAAAAAAAGTGCCCAAGGCCAATATTTAAAAAAAATAATTTACCAGTCCTGTCACATTTCAGGTATGTGAATCTGCAGGGAGGGGCACTGTAGTGAGGGTAAAACCTGACTACTTAATTACAAGAAAGGTATGCCTGACTTGAATTGTTTTGTACTTTTTCTGTATGGATTAATAAAGTAGGCCACCATATATCCAATAATCCCCTTAGTAGGACAAAAATATTACAGGAACATTGAATAAACATCGAGGGACATACAAATTGAAATCTATTTGAAAATCGCCCATATATTGTTACTATCTAAAAAAATTAACAAATTGCTAACCACAGTTTTCTTAAAAATTTAATGCTGAGCATATCTAAAAAACTTTAATCGTTTAAGAAATACGACCTGTAGGCGATCGTGAACATTAAATTCCTATTCTAGACCACTGTGCGACGGTGCCTATACACAACATTTTTTTCAGAGATTGCAGTCACTGTGCAGACCATCTTTAGATTTGTCACACCCTCAAAACTCTCAAGAAGATTCCGCAAACATTCTTAGCAGGAGAGAAAACGAAGTTTTTTGTTGTACCGCAGAATTAATTCTTGAAGACTTGCCACCAAAATATACACCACCACCAAGTTATACTACGGCAACTGGCGCTAAGGTGGCTAAATTGTTGAGACAGAGCTTCAGAAGAAGTGTGCGATATATAGAAAATATATCAGGTCAAAATAGTACCGGGAAATCTAGAAGCATATTATCTCCACCGGAATACAAACCTTAAAATGTACTGTTTCCACGCATATATGGCTTTCAACTCGAAATTTCTTATTCCCGTCAGACTAAACTCAAAGCAGATTCTGTTGCGTATTTTAGACATTGGACAACGGAACCAAACATCGAAAAATGTAAACATTATTTTTAAGATACTAAATAATGCAACGGCCATACCACGCTGGAAACACCAGTTCCCGTTAGATCACTGAAGTTAAGCAGTGTTGGGCGCGGTTAGTACTTGGATGGGTGACCGTCTGATACTACTGCGTTGCTGTTGGCGGTCGTGGGTGTGGTGAGCCCACACTTGTAGTTATTTACTACAAGAAACTATCCACCTAGAAACACTACCCGAACCGGGTAGTTTCTCCTCGGGAATTTCTTGCAGCAACATCCACGATAATACAGGAACCTGTACAGGTATTTGAATATCCAGGTTTCTGTACAGGAACGTGCGCAAGGTCCCTCGCAGGATCCGCGGCAGGAACCGGTGTACCAGGAATCTGCGTACGTTCCTGTACAGAAATTTTCAGCTAGGCAGTAGTTTGGTGATTGTGAATTCTCTTTTGTTAAAGCTCCTCCGGCTTCAACGAAAACATTCTCATCACTTTTCTCGTCGTTCGCACTCGATTTTGTCCAAAATGCGAACTTTACTATATTATGTTCAACACTTATATGAAATTTATATCACATTTATTTCTGTACCTCGGTCTGAGATTGCTTATTCAGATATTGCGGAATAAAGTACAAATTTTATTTATCATGATTACTTCAATATTTGTTCCTTATTTTGCATTAAATTTATTTCTCAAGTACCCTGAAAAAATGCATCATTTCAATAAATCATGGTAAGCGCTAAGAGAATTTTGTTTCCCTCATATATTTTTATTGCGAACTCAAATCCCTAAAATAAGGACAGATTTGTCGTTTTCACGAGGTTTTTCATCGGGTGCACTAGTTTGTTCATTGCTAAACCTTGCGATTATATTACTACCAAAGATACAATAACGCGATTGAGTGATTTCTCTTTAAAAAATTCTTCAAAATATTTTTATTAAGAAACTACGGACAGTCGGTAACTCACCCATTTTTGTTATTGACGAAAACTATCTATTTACGCGGAATTTACATACAATTAAAATTTGAATATATTTTACAGTGAAACTTCTCTTGGAACGTTAGTGAATTGTCGTTGAGATGGGAGTGAATTGCAAAAAAACTTACGACCGTACAATCGGACGACTGCATGCAGCGCTGAGTGGGGTCTGGATCCCCCCCCCCCCCTCTCCCTGTATGATATATTGTATGATACAATATCACGCAATATGATGGAATATGAAACCGCATCATACAATTTGATACGTTACCATACAATGTGATACAATATCATATCTATGATCGAATATGATACAGTACCCAGCTGAAAATTCCTGTACAGGAACCTCGGAGGATCTTGCACATGTTCCTGTACACGAAACTGCACACGAACCTGTACAGATAATCTTGACGGTTCCTGTGCAGGAATTTGGCGAAGGAAACTGTACATGATCCTGCAAAGGAACCTGCACCGACAAAGGAACCTTTGAATGATCCCGTACAGGTGCCTGTACACGGAAACAAAAATTTCATTAAATTTTATAGAACTAGTCCTATAGTAGAGGATACGACGGGTAGTTTATTAAAAGTCAAAATCTTCTTGGTTTTACATTGCATCGAACTATTCTACAAAATCTAATACAGAGTTCTCTAAAATGCGAAAAACGTAGAATAGTTCTAGAAAATCTAAAAGTCCAGCTAATATACAGTCTACATCGGAGAAGTCTCGAAACTATAGAGAACAGTTCTATAAAATCATGGCCGATTTTTAGCCTAAAAAAAAATCTTTTTTATTATCATTATTATTATCATTATGCTTTAATATTTGTTCACATATTTAACTACATAATTATTTACTATTACACAAACAATCACTACACAAATAATCGCACGCTATTAAAATTATTATTCGCTGTGGGCTTGAACCCCCTACCTACGCATTCGGAGCTCCTGAGAAAACCTCGCAGCTAACATAACTTGTAGTATAAAAAAAAAATCTAAAATATAAGCTACAGCTGTGAAGGGCTGTTTGACAAATTTTTGTGATTTGAAAATTCTAGGTTAATGATTTCGGAAATTTGAAATTTCTGGAGTTTTATATTTATTATGTCAGTAATTTCAAGAATATCATATTTCGAAAATTTAGTTTAAAATTTAGGTAATTACAAATTTCGGGGTCTTTAACATTTTTTAAATTTTGGAAACTTTAAATTTCGAACAAATTTTTAATCGCAAATTCTTTTTTGGTTATAAATTCTAGTAGGTTCAAGATTAATAAGATGTTATATAGCTATATAGAATAAGTTTATATAATAATAGATTTGATACTTTCACGATGATTCATTATAATAAATTTAAATTTAAAATTTAGAATTTTAAAATTTAGAATTTTAAAATTTAGAATTTTAAAATTTTAAAGATTTTTCGGGTTTCAATCGTGTGCGAAACTATGAATG
>CAKNXH010059078.1:14636-45791 GCA_932178445.1 Andricus quercusramuli
TTATAATGAATCATCGTGAAAGTATCAAATCTATTATTAAAGAACTCTACGGGGAGAGTTTCCTTACTAAAACTAACACTTTTAGTAAGCTCAGGTCTTCTCAAGCTAAACTACTAACATCTTTAGCTTTCTTAAAACGGTGTAGGGACAATAACATCGTCCCAAAATTCTTACAGTTAAAAAACCATTTGGGAACATCTAAATCCAAATCAATTCTACCAATCCGATTTGGCTTTCCGTCCTCCCGGGTTTTTTAAAAAAGACTTGATTGGCCAATCAAGTTCAAGCAGTCCCCATCATGGGGCACTCTGGCCAATCACAGGCATCGTAGAGAATACATATATAAGAACAACATAACCCGAAACTTCAGTTTCAGGTCAGCCCTGAAGAAGTGAACTGCAATGTTCACGAAACGTCGGCAACATTCATAGTTTCGCACACGATTGAAACCCGAAAAATCTTTAAAATTTTAAAATTCTAAATTTTAAATTTAAATTTATTATAAGTTTATATAAGTTATATGAAATTAAAGGCTTGCATTGCAAATAATTTTAAAAGTTGAATTCCCAATTCTATGTTTTTTGAATCGATTAAATAAGATATGACATGGGAAAAGTTGAATCTGTTTCAATTTTTAACGTTGAAAATTAAAATCTTAAGTTTTCCAATAACCGACACATCTCTAAATGGCAAGTCCACTACCGGGGTGCACCGGTGCACCGGAACGTGCACCAGGTAGTTCGAGACGTCATCTACGAGAACTTTTTTAGAATCAAAATTGTGTCAATAGCCAAAGTTTTAAAAATCACTATGAAGTTTGTGAAAAAACATCAGTTTGTTAGCTGTTTCACAGCATTTTAATTACAAAATATCAACCTTTTTTAACATATTGTGAAATTTCCTTGGACTTTATAGTTTCCCAATACTTTTTTTACAAACTTCATAATGATTTTTAAAACTTCAGAATGATATCTGACTTCACAAAATTTTAAAATGTTGTCATTCGCTTCGACGTATATTTATGATTGACTCTGATTATTCTTTAAGATGTTTGTATCGATGAAGGTCCACAGATGGGGCCAAAACGTCAATAAAAAGGAATTTTCACTCGATTTAGTTTTTCAATTTTTTCTAAATGGATCGTAAGACCGAAACAAAAATATGAAAACTTTGTTTTCTCTCATATTTTCTTAATATAAAAAAACGATCGAAGGGAGCTTGACTTGATGATTTCTTTAGAAATCTTGAGGTTTATCTACCAAAATAATTACCAATGGTGAGTCGACGGTAGTTAATTTGGTGGTTGAAACAATTCAAATTTCTAAAAAGTTCTCGTAGAATACGTGCTGAACTACCTGGTGCGCGACTCGGTGCACCTGGATCGTCGACTCAACACTTAATTATTTTGGATGTTGACACAATTTGAATTTTAAAGCAGTTCTCGTAGAACACGTGCCAAACGACCTGGTGCACGTTCCGGTGCATCCTGATCGTCGACTCACCATTGGTAGTTATTTTGGCTATTGATACAATTTAGAATCTAAAAAAGTTCTCGTAGATGACGTCTTGAACGACCTGGTGCACGTTCCGGTGCACCCGGGTAGTGGATTTACCATTTAGAGATGTGTCGGTTATTGGCAAACTTAATATTTTAATTTTCAACGCGTGCTAATGTTCTCTAAGACTTGAATTATTTTTTTTCACGCAGGAGCGATGCGGAAAAGTCGCTGCCTGCGCACAGTAGCGACTGCGCAGCTACATTTTAAAGAACTGAAGTCTATAGATCTTAGATTGAAGTAGTTCACAAACACTCAATACTTCGAATCGAATTTCTATGAGATTTTTCAACATTTTTTGAAGAATTTTTCTATACATTTGACTGAATTGAGGTATTTAAACCTTATAATTATGTGATTACAAACTTTCAATACCTCAATTGTGATTTCTACGAAAGTTTTCAGCATTCTTTCATGAATTTCTCTATATATTTTATTAAACTTTTTCAAATCGGAGTTCAATATAAAGTTTACAGAATTCTTGTAGAGTTATTCTAGGTTAGTTCTATACTAAATCCTGAATGTTATACAGAATATAGAAAATTTGTTCAAGGTTCGCTCTCATCCCCGACTCTTGTAATACTTCAAGAAAGTTTAATGAACTTTTTTTTCCGTGTACAGAAACGTGTATAGGATCCTTTACAGAAAGCTGTCAAAGGAATCTTTGGAAGGATCCTGTACAGAAACACGTATAGGGTCCTTTACAAAAAGCCATTGCGAAAACTAATGTCGCTTACAGATAGAATCTTGCCTTCTTCATATTCCCTTGAAGAAGCAACTCACTATCGAGAGAGCCAAGCCACCAGCGAACCCTCGCGGATTAGTTCCTACGCAGGTTCATGTATAGGATCCTGAACATGTTCCTGTACATGAACGCACACCTTAATTGACTCTGTGAAGGAACCTGTACAGGAAAATTCAAAGGTTAGCTTGTATACAGGTTCCTTTGCAGGATCATGTACAGTTTCCTTCGCCAAATTCCTGCACAGGAACCGTCAAGATTACCTGTACAGGTTCGTGTGCAGTTTCGTGTACAGGAACATGTGCAAGATCCTCCGAGGTTCCTGTACAGAAATTTTCAGCTGGGTATCATACAATGTGATGTAATAATATGTATATAATATGATGTTATATGATGCAATACGATACACCCTAATCCAATGCAATACAATCTGATGCAATATAATAAATTATGTGTACAATATTATACAATATGGAACAATATGGTATGACATCATACAATATGATACAATGCCATACAATGTGATACAATATAATATATATGATGGAATATGATACAGTACCATACACTATGATACAATATGTTACGATACGATACACTATCACACTGCATGATACAATATGGTACAATATGATGGAATAAATAAAGCGTATTCGAAAAGAGGACTCTTCTTATATAGCTCCATCTGGTCTGAAAGGACGTTAATACTGTCTGTATTAGAGGAGATACCTTTGATCGATATTATAGAATTCCAATTTTCACGGTGTATTAAGGATTTCTCGAATGATTGATAGTTACCATCTCGGATGATAATATATATTCCTAGTTAAAACATGTATCTAACATAACACCTTGCAAATAAAGCGTATTCGAAAAGAGGACTCTTCTTCCGATCTCTCCAGTAGCTTAGTGGTTTAGAGCACCTGTCCGGCAATCAGTTGACCTGGCGTTCGAATCCCAGCGGAGCGAAAGTGAGTAGATCTTTTTTTCGAATTAAAAATTTTAATGGTGGAATATGATATATTATAATACTATCTGATGCAATATGATACAAAATGACACAAAATTATACAATATGACACAGTATGATACAACATGATACAACATAATACAGTATGATGTACCCAGCTAACACAGTTACTAGTCCGAATAGTCACATAATTGTAACAAGATCAGAAAACCAGTCACTGGTGACTTCCCTGCTAGTCACCCAGTGACAATATATTTCCCACTCAAAGTAGTAAAAAATTACAAGCGAAGCAGGTAACATTATCCCGCCATTGTAATCACATGCTTGTAACAAAGTGATGTTTGGAAACGCAACGTGCAATGGCAGCTTAACCTCAAAATATATATCGTTTCGGAATTATAATTATGAATACTTTTGCAAAAATGTTGGAAAGGGACATAATTAAACGATAAATAAGTTCCAGAAAAGTGAAATAATATGTGAAGATATCTTTTATAAAGAAACAGATATTTATCAGCTGAACCCTTACGAAAAAGAAATTACATTAGAGGTTAGACCCAAAATGTATATGTATAAATGAAAATTAAATAACTAAGTAAAATATTGATATTGTAATAAATTCTTTCTATACAAAATGAGTATAATTATTATTATGTTTAAATTATTCAAAAATATAAACAAAATATTCCAAAATCAAGGTCAAAGCTATTTACGTTTGCACTTTTAAATTGTGCGGGAAATCACAGAGCCAATGAATGCCTATTCCTTGCGCATGCGCAAGAAGTTTTTCGTCCTGTAAGATCGCTGCCGGCTGTTACCACCATGTTACTAGTCTGACAGGGAACGGTTGCAAACAAGCCTCCCTAGTAAACTACGGCGATTATGCCGTTACCTGCTAGGAGACTGACATACAAGTAACAATTCCTCTGATAACATGTGATCATTCAGGAACCTTTCAGGATGGTAACAGGTTAGCTGGGTAATAAGATGCAATACGAAACAATATCATATAATGTGATATGACATGAGTTATATGAGTGCTCTATGATACTATATGGTACACTATGATACATTATGATATGCAATTAAACTCTATGATAAAATATAATAGAGAAAATGTAATATAATACAGTATAATGTAATGTAATATAATACAGTATTATATAACTCATTTTAATATCTGTGTGCTGTTTTTAAATTTGATGAATTTTGTTTTCTAAACATGAAAGCTTCTCACTGAGATATGAATTGTATTGAAAATTTGTGCATTAAGACGTCGGCAACGGTTGCAATTAGCCAAACTTGCAACTCAAAATTGTCATTGTCACAGTTTAAGGTCAGCAATCCCTATTTACACCAGCTATAGTATTATGCGTGTCAGCGCTGCTCCCCTTTCCCTCTCTCTGCACTCTCTTACTATGCGATCCCCCTGAAACGCATGATGATTCCTCACGAAGCATTTCAAAGTTAATCCATCAAAGTTAATCAATCAAAGTTACAATTCTGCCGTGTGGCCTCACTACCACACACTGCTTTTTTATGACACATGCATGATTTAAGCCCTTTTTGACTTCTGTGAAGCGGAGTTGAACCTCTACTGTTCACTCCCTGGGGACTAAAAAATGACGACAGAGGTAAATAATGAAAATTATTGTACACCTATGAGGTTGCATTTTATGATTATCAGCTCACTCACCGTAAAAACTGTGAGGAAGTTTTGGTTGCAAATAATAGAATTTTGCGGTAATTTATGGAAAGTTACCATATATGACTGATCAAATTACCGTAAATTTCCGGAAATTTAGACATTTTTTATTCAATTATGGATAATATATCTTTAGTTACCATAAATCACATGTAATATTACCTTGGATAACTGGAAATTTTCATTTTCCGGAAATTTACGAAAAATTTTTTTAATGAATTTTGGTTAATTTATGGTAAGTTATCATAATGACTTGCAAAATTACCATAAATAACCAAACATTTTCATAAATTTCCATTAACCCGAATCCGCCCAAAAATTTTTTTTCTTCAAACAAAATCTGAAACGAGGAATACCCTCCTCGGCATAAGGTTGCCAACTTGCACTAAACAGCAGCCTACAATTATTTGGGTAACCTCCCTGAATAGTATACGACGGTTTTGCGCGAGATTTAAATGTGAAAGACCAGGATAAGTCGGTTTTTATAAACCACTGTTCGCCGTACCATATATGACCCCGTGGGCGGATTCGGGTTAATTTATAGACATTTTCAAAAATGAATTTCGGGTTATTTATGGTAAGTGACCATATTGAGAGGCACTTTTTCGACTTGTGTAAGTTTTCAGTACTCGTCTCCGGCTCCCGTTACACGGAAAGAAATTTAGGACAGCTGTTGCGTGCGGTGTAGTACCCAGGAAAAAAAAAAACGATTGAACTGGAGCGCCTTGAAATGTGTATCTTAAAATTCCAGATTGAGAAAGTTGCATTCCAATTGTTTTTTTTTACTCTTTGAATTGGTCAGCTATTAAATTTGCAAAGCCACATTCGGAAATGTACTCGTTCTATCGTTTTAAGACATTTTGAATAGGAGAACATAATCTAAAAAGCTAACTTAAGTTCAATTGGTGATTTACGATTCACAGAAGAAACGCATGAATCGTTTCAAGTTCTCAATGAAATGAAGTTTGAAGGATATCAAAGTGATTGGTAAAGTGCAGATTCACTTTAACAGAAACGAATCTGCATCATACAATTGATGATTGACAGGGCCGTCTTTAGGGTTGCGGGGGCCCCAGGCCAGTCCTATTGTGGGGGCCCTTTAGCGGACTCGAGAAATGTTATTCCTCCCTGACTTCTAAAAAAAAAAGGTCACCGAAGTAGGAGGCGATGCAGAAGTTTGTGCATTTTGTAGTGTTTTGTGGGGGCCCCCCAGATGTGGGGGCCCCGGGCCGCGGCCCCAACGGCCCTATTGTAAAGACGGCCCTGATGATTCATGAAGTCCTATGAATTGTATAATGCAGATTGCGCTATCCATTATTGAATTGTAGTGAATCGGAATTGGGTGCGAGTAAATTTGAATAGTAAAGTGCAGATTGGTTAGAAACTTAAATGAATTTGATTTTAGAGATTCAACAATGTCCATCATAAGAAACCGATTTTATAAATATTTAAATAAAATATTAGAATAAAATATATTTAAATAATTTAATATAAATATTTAAATTGTAATAAAATTTACATACATATGTTAGTGAAATGCAAGTTTATGTAAATAGTAAATTTTTCAATAAATTATAATAAATTAAATAAACCTCTGAAAATAAAATATTTGTGACTATATCAAAGTATAAATATATGTATACTGTAGTTTACATATGTGCAAAATTTTCAATTAAAAAATTAATAAACCACTTCAATTATATAAAAGGCGGAAATTGTCTTTAATAAAGTTCAATTTGTGAATGGGTATTTTTTTAAAAATAGGGCAATAAACGTAATACAGTTGTGAGATCAAAAATACTTAATTTTTCATTCTCAATAAGTCACAAAGAGTCATGGCACCATTAACCAAATTCTATTACATTTGGAGGTTTACAAACGAATGTTTTGTCTTCAAATTCTAATAAAATAATTTTAGAAGAGACATTTGTAAAAGGTATCATTACGATTAACCGTCGTTTTTCAATCGGTAACGAAATATTTTTGGTGAATCGTAAAATCTGCTATTCCAGTTTAAGATACACATTTCATACGACCTGAAATACGATTGAAACGTGGTCAATCGTTTTTTGTTTCCTGGGTAGGGCAACATAACCACGATTTTAAAGCTACAGCAGTGCTATTTCTCGTACAGCGGCGGCTTCAAAATATTCTACAAAGTTGCTCCCTTATATCTGGGACACTGCTGTCCCAAACAAGAGAATGTAAACGTGCTACAGTAGTTGATCCGACTTCTACATTTCTATGCTCGGAATCAAAAAGAGAAACACTATTAAAATCGAAAGTCTTCAGGGAGTTGGAGTCTTTCCATATATCTATAGTAACATATAAGTAAATTTACGTGAGGTTGCGCAAGTGTGTCAACCGCGTCCCCAGAAAATAACGACCCAAGCGTCAGGGGCTCTTACGGTCTCAACCCAGGAAATAATAAAAATGATAATAATAATAACATATATTATTACTTCATCTGGTCCATCAACACTGTTCCTCATAATATTCTACAAAGATTGGTAGCTCTAAAAAGTATCCAGAGGTGAAACTTTCATCTCCAACTGTGCCGTCAGCTACGTAAGGTCATGTGCGGCTAGAGATCGGACTCCAAGGAACAGTGTTGTACGAAGTCTCTTGCGTAATTTTCCGCTCTTGCTTACCTTCTGGGATAGTAGGAGCAGGAGTGGATGAAGTACACGTTCCAGTTGTATCAGGATTGGTTGCTTTAAGGAACCATAATCGTAGCTTCCGGAGCCTACAACTTCACATAAATTTCATTCTTCTTTATTCAAAATATAATACGGACTGAAATCATGACTGTATTTCAAGGAATGTCTGAAATCATCCATTCGTTATAACAAATATCGTGTGCGCTAAGGGGGACAGGCACTTTTTCGACTTGTGTACGTTTTCTATACTCGTCTCCGGCTCCCACTACGTGCTTGCCTACGACTTGTACTGAAAACTAACACTCGTCGGAAAAGCCCCTCTTTTCCTATAGGTGCATAATATACTATTTAATGATTACTAACATTAGTAAAGCATGGATAGCGGTAGTTGATTGAAGGTGAAAAAAAATCTAAAAACTACCAGACCATACTCACAGCAATTATAAGTCAAGTGATTTTTTTCTGTCAGAAAATTTCAGCCTTTTACTTTTTTGCACTCGTTGATATTTCAGCGGAAACTTCGTCCCATTTAAATCCTTATATATCACTGCATTATTATGTTTATTTGTGATGATTATAATTATAAATTTTTATGGCCTTATATAATTAATAAAAATATACCAAAAAATGTCCAGATCCTTCAAAAAACCATTCCAAATGGATATTGGGGAAGGTGAAGAAGAAGGGTTCATCCCAAAAAACGTTCGCCCCACATAGGAAACCTAACAAAAAAGAACTAAGTCTTCTGCATGCGCTTTAGTGAGGCTAACTTTGCATGAAGGCATTAATAGATTTTACTGTACATGTCGTTTAATTCTTGTTACTCTGGACTTGGCCATTTCACTCAGCCTCCAACTTTTAATTACGGACAACGCTTTTTTGGATTAATTCTTGAATTTGCGTCGCAATTTTGATATAAATATGCCTATTAAAAGTCAAAAAAGTGGGAAGGTGTGTGACTCGAAATGGTCAAGTCCAGAGTGACAAGAATGAAACGACATGTACAGTAAAATCTATTCATGCATTCATGCAAAGTTAGCCTCATTCAAGCGCATGCAGGAGATCTGGTTCTTTTTGGTTAGTTTTTCTATGTGGGGCGAACGTTTTTTTTGACGATCGCTCTTTCCTCGCCTTTCCAAAATTTCATTTGGAATCTTTTTTGGGAGGTTTAGAGTTACAAAAAAATAATTCCGATAATTCAAAAAATTATAGCTTTTTGTAATTCTAAAATGAACTTGAAAACGCAAGAAAATCCAGTTCTAAAAAGCGCATTGGGAATTAATCAGCAACCTTTCAAACCTTTCATAGGAAATAAGAAAAATGAGAAGGTTTTCGGTTGAAGCTCGGTCAACGGTGAATCTTTAGAACAAGTTTTCCTCGCTGTTTTAAGATCAGCAAAATTATCATGAGTATTTTTAAGTTTACCATCAAAATTGGATACGAGGCTAACAAGAATTATAATAGGAAAACTTAAAACCTATGAAGCGGAAGAATTAGTATAATAGTTTTCAACATTAAAAATACAGCTCTCTCAAATTGTAAACACTTACGATCAAACGAACTACTGAAGCTTTTGATTGAAGTTGCTAAATTACAACTTACTAAATTTCTTTTGTCACTAGCATCAGTCAGAAAGTCCTCTTACAGCCTGAACATCATTTAAGCTTTTCAGAAGAAAGATAGCACGGAACTCTGTTCTATAATCCGCTTCTCGTATTGCAAAGTTTGACTTCCTCCTGCTCTCAATTAATTATCTTGAGTCTGGCGCTGTCTCTCTTCGATGCCATCGATCTGTTCCTTTCGTTAGTTTAACAGTAATTTCAGCTCATCAAGAGCTGAAATCACACCTTTGCGGCAGGTGTATTCTGAAACGTTTAATTATAAATAATTAATTAGATTTTTATGCTTCTTCAATTCTCACAATAGTTTTAAGCCCCCATGGAAATGAAGTGAGGGTTTCCTACATACTTTAATCTTCAGAACTTAACGCAATAAACAAGAGGCGGTTGTTTTTATACTTTCTTG
This sequence comes from Andricus quercusramuli, assembly GCA_932178445.1. NCBI lineage: Eukaryota > Metazoa > Arthropoda > Insecta > Hymenoptera > Cynipidae > Andricus > Andricus quercusramuli. The sequence goes on from CAKNXH010059078.1 coordinate 24,295, forward strand.
AATACTTCAAGTCATAGTCATAGGACATTGTCACATGTATTTACAATCTTGATCGAAAAGGGAATATCGTCAAAATCTTGTGAGAAACTTAACTCATCAATGTTACAGATTAAAAAATGTATATTTATCTTCTATTGTGCTTTAAATCACACATTCTTAGAATATAATTCAGAGTGGCTGTTTTAATCGAGGTTCACAAAACTCTTTCACGGTCATTAATATGTAAAGATTGGAACTCTTAAAGCTCTTAAATCTAAAATCTTAAAGCACTCTTAAAATGGAAGATTGTTACTAAAAATTTGTAAATTAAATGCCGTTAAACTACAACATTCAATTTTTCAGAACACAATCACAAAAATAGCGTGTTTTCATGCCTGCATAGACAAACGCAAAAGTACGCTTTTCTGAGCGGCGTCTGGCGGTACGTTGGATGAGTTACGAAATAGGGTTCAGTTAGCACGGCGTGACGTAGAGTTAAAAAAAGAGCATTTTTTGTGTGTGCTCAGAGTATTTTCGTAACGCTAGAGTTGACTAGAGAGAAATCGTGGTAGACAAAGATAGAAAGAGATTCATGGCGGATTAGTGAGTCGATGTTTCTAGCGAAGAGTATAGCATGCTCCTATCGCCTCGCACATTATACTTTGTTGTCTCATTCACGCTCGTTAGAACAAAAATGCAGCAGAGCTCGTGCGTAACTTCATCGACTCAAAACGTTAGAAACATTAAAAATCACAATTTTTTTTAAACTAAAGACTTTTATAAGTCATAGTTTAATTTTCTTCATTCAAACTCCTAACAAATTTTTCATTTTGAAATTGTTATTTATAGATCAAAATGTGTCTTGAAATCTTTTTCAATAGTCCTTCCTTTAAATTGACTTTCTTCAATAACAAATCACTTCAAATTTTCCCAGGAGTCTTGAGCAATTTCTTTTTTATTTTCTTTTAACCTTTCGTACGGACAGAGGTTAATTCGGGTCCGTTTGATGTGTAGCGAGGACAGCAATAGCAAAGAAGAAAGGGATTCAAGCGCGGAAGTATTGTGTACGCCGAAACACGAGACAAAAAAAGGAGAAGGCAGTACAGAAAAACGATAGAGAGGGAAAAATTGAGGGCAGAGGGTTTTGGCTCAATAGAGCTCTTCATAAATAGGAAAAGGGATAGGGCGCAGAGAGGCAGTAGTAAAGATAAGGTACAAGCAGGATCCATCCTAAAAAATCGAAAAATGTACAGAACACCACCGGGAAAATATCAAAATGGAGCGGGGGTGAAAGACAAAAGGAAAACGGAGACAACGTTGGACATAGAGGGCTAACAGAAGAAGAAAATTTACAGTCAGATGGCATGCGTAAAATGATGATAGTAGTAATGGGAATATATGAAGATAAGAAGGAAAAAAGGTGAGAGGAAATAAAGAAAGAAATTAGGCGGGAAATAGTCAAACTTAGGAAAGAAATGAGGAAATGGGAAGAAGTCAGGTCAGCTAGAGAAAAGGATGCAGACGTTGGAGCAAAGACTAGAAAAGCAGGAGGAGCCTGATAAAAAGGTAGAGGAGTTAGAAGGTAGGATAAAAATAGAAAGATCAAACCAGGAGTTTGGAGGTGGAGAGGTTGGGAATCAGGAGGAGGAAAGGCTGAGGAAAATAGAGCAAAGAATAGAAAAGAAAAAGGGAGAAGTAAGAAAAAAAATATAGTGATAAAGTGTATTAGATGAGAGGGAAAGGAACTGAAGGTAGGAGTGGAGGCAGTACTAAAAAGGATAGATGCTATGATTGTGATAGAGGAAGTGGGAAGTGTAGGAAGGGGAGCGCGGAAAGAAGAGAGAATGGTATAGGTTAAACAAAATAAATGAGAACATAAGAAGGAACTGATGACAAAGAAGAGGGTGTTATATAGAAGCTCGAAGAGAATAGAGGAAGATTTGACATAGGTAGAAAGGAATATACAGTATAAGTTAAGAAAAATAGCAGGAGAGAAAAGCGAAAAGGAGAGATGTCCGAGGGTTGAGTATGGGGGAATACAGATGGAAGGCGTATAATGATATTAGTACAAGCACAGGTGAACCAACTTTATATCACATTAGGACCAGTTTCAAACCACGTTTGGTCTTTTTCTGGTCTTTTACCTTTCAGCCTATACCTGCATCAATTTTAGGGCATTGAAATAGACACCACTCTCTCTGTTAAATAAGGATAGCTGTCTGTATCAACAGACTAGCTATACCTAAAAGTCCCAAAGAACCTGGGATGAGTTATTATTATTTACGAGATCTAGAAGGCTTCAACCAGTTGCCGTTATATTTATGTTACTCTGTCCCTCCCTCCATCTCGTCATCTCTTTCTGTTGAAACTTACACTTAAAGGATATTGCGAGGATAAAAGTTATGTCATCTACATTCCATAAGAAAATATGTCCTAGCAGAAGCCCTCCTGATATCTTCGTTAACGTTAATCCAGTGTTTAGTTGTAAAAAAGGCATCCAGGCCGTCCCTTTCAAAAATTGTTTTTAGAAACATCGTTGTGTTGAACGCAATACCAGTCAATACGTATAAGATATGAGAAAAAATTTCATGATGTATTCTAGATTTAACGTCTGGGAATAACAATTTAGAATTGTTGAGGAAAAACCTTATTTCATCGACTTTTTCCAGACCATTTATTCAGAATTATTGTACATAAAACTAACGTTTCGGAATCAGACCGATTCCCTCATCAGATTATCTTTAACATTTCGCAGATAGTAAGTTAATTTTCTGGAACATAAACGGAGAGATGAAAAAGAAAATTAAAAAAAAGTGTATTGAACTAGTAATTGTCAATATAACTATCATGCTCCTCTTAAAATAATTAGGACATGAGAGGCTATAAAGATGTAGAGATCTAACGTTGGTGGTGCTATTCAGGATATTGCGAGGATGAAGGTTATGTAATCTACATTCCGTAAGTAACTCTTCCCCAGTAAAAGCTCTCCTGAAATCTTCGTTAACGTTAATCCAGTGTTTAGTAGTGAAGAAGGCCTCCGGGCCGCCCCTTTCGAAAATTGTTTTTAAAAACATCGTTGTGTTCGCCGCAATACCAGTCAATATGTATAAGTAATGAAAAGAAATTTCGTGATGTAAATATCCTTGATTTAACGTCTGGGAATATCAATTTAGAATTTTGAAGGAAAAACCTTATTTCATTTACTTCTTCCTAACCCTTCTTTCAGAAATATTGTACATAAAAACGACGTTTTGGAATCAGACCGATTCCCTCATCAGATTATCTTTAACATTTCGCAGATAGTCAGTTCATATATGTTGGAACATAGAGCGCTAGATGAAATCGAAATTTTTTTTTCAAGAAAAGTGTATTAAAGTAGTCATTCTCAATATAACTATGATGCTCCACTTAAAATAATTAGGACATAAGAGGCTATAAAGATGTAGAGATCTAACGTTGGTAGTGCTATTCAGGATGTGGCGTGGATGAAGGTTATGTAATCTACATTCCGTAAGAAACTCTTCCCTAGCAAAAGCTCTCCTGAAATCTTCGTAACGTTAATCCAGTGTTTGGTTGTGAAAAAGGCATCCTGGCCGTCCCTTTCAGAAATTGTTTTTAGAAACATCGTTGTGTTGAACGAGATACCAGTCAATACGTATAAGATATGAGAAGAAAATTCATGATGTAAATATTCTTGATTTAACGTCTGGGAATGACAATTTAGAATTGTTAAGGAAAAACCTTATTTCATCGACTTCTTCCAGACCATTTATTCAGAATTATTGTACATAAAAATAACGTTTCGGAATCAGAATGATTCCCTCATGAGATTATGTTTAACATTTCTCAGATAGTCAGTTAATATTTTGGAACATAAACGGATAGATGAAATCGATTCTTTTTTTTTTCGAAAACAGTGTATTAACATAGTCAGTCTTAATGTAACTATGATGCTTATTTTAAAATAATTAGGACATGAGAGGCTTTGAAGATGTAGAGATTAAACGGTGGTAGTGCTATTTAGGATATTGCGAGGATGAAGGTTATGTAATCTACATTCCGTAAGTAACTCTTCCCCAGTAAAAGCTCTCCTAAAATCTTCGTTAACGTTTATCCAGTGTTCAGTAGTAAAAAAGGCCTCCGGGCCGTCCCTTTCAAAAATTGTTTTCAAAAACATTCTTGTGTTGAACGCAATACCAGTCAATACGTATGAGTTAGGAAAAGGAATTTTGTGATGTCAATATTCTTGATTTAACGTCTGGGAATAACAAGTTAGAATTTTTAGGAAAAAACCTTATTTCATCTACTTCTTCCAGACCACTTATTCAGGATTATTGTACATAAAAATGACGTTTTGGAATCAGAACGATTCCCTCATCAGATTATCTTTAACATTTCTCAGATAGTCAGTTCTTATTTTGAAACATAATCGGAGAGATGGATTAAAAAAAAAATTCGAAAAGGGGTATTAAAATAGTCATTCTCAAAATAACTATGATGCTCATTTCAAAATAATTAAGACATGAAATGCTATAAAGATATAGAGATCCAACGTTGGTAGTGCTTTTCAGGATATTTCGAGGATCAAGTTTATGTAATCTACATTCCATAAGAAAATATTTCCTAGTAGAAGCTCACCTGATATCTTCCTTGACGGTAATCCAGCGATTAGTAGTAAAAAAGGCCTCCGGGCCGTCCCTTTCAGAAATTGTTTTTAAAAACATCGTTGTGTTGAACGCAATACCAATCAATACGTATAACATATAACAAGAAATTTCGTGATGTAAATATTCTTGTTTTAACGTCTGGGAATAACAATTTGGAATTTTTAAGAAAAAACTTCATTTCATCGACTTCTTTCAGACCACTTTTTCAGAATTATTGTACATAAAAATGACGTTTCGGAATCAGAACGATTCCCTCGTCAGATTATCTTTAACATTTCGCAGATAGTAAGTTAATATTTTGGAACATAAACGAATAGATGGAATCGAAAAAAAAATCGAAAAAGTGTATTAAAATAGTCATTCTTAATATAACTATGATGCTCATTTTTAAATAATCAGGACATGACAGGCTATGAAGATGTAGAAATCCAACGTTGGTAGTGCTATTTGAGATATTGCGAAGATAAAGGTTGTGTAATCTAGATTCTATAATGAAATGTTTCATCGTAGATGCTCTCCTGATATCTTCGTTAACGTTAATCTAGTGTCTAGTAGTAAAAAAGGCCTCCGGGCCATCCCTTTCAAAAATTGTTTTTAAAAACATCGTTGTGTTGAACGCAATACCAGTCAATACGTATAAGATATGAAACAGAAATTTCGTGATGTAAATGTTATTGATTTAAAGTCTGGGAATAACAATTTAGAATCTGTAAGGAAAATCCTTATTTCACCGACTTCTTCCAGACCACTCATTCAGAATTATTGTACATAAAAATGACGTTTCAAAATCAGAACGATTACGTAACAGATTATCTTTAACATTTCGCAGATAGTCAGTTATTACTTTGGAACATAAACGGATAGATGGAATGGAAAAATTTTTTTAAGAAAACGTGTATTAAAATTGTCTTTCTCAATATAACTATGATGCTCATCTTAAGATAATTAGGACATGAGAGGCTATAAAGATGTAGAGATCCAACGTTGGTAGTGCTATTTAGGATATTGCGAGGATAAATGTTATGTAATCTACATTCCACAAGAAAATCCTTCCTAGTGGAAGCTCTCCTGATATCTTCGTTATCGTCAATCTCGTGTTTAATAGTAAAGCAGGCCTCCGGACCGTCCCTTTCAGAAATTGTTTTTAAAAACATCGTTGTGTTGAACGCAATACCAGTCAATACGCATAAGATATGAGAAGAAATTCCGTGATGTAAATATTTTTGTTTTAACGCCTGGGAATAACAATTTAGAATTTCTAAGAGAAAACTTCATTTCATCGACTTCTTTCAGACCACTTTTTCAGAATTATTGTACATAAAAATGACGTTTCGGAATCAGAACGATTCCCTCATCAGATTATCTTAAACATTTCGGAGATAGTGAGTCAATATTCGGGAACATAAACGGAGAGATGAAAGCGAAAATTAAAAAAAAAAGTGTATTGAACTAGTAATTCTCAATATAACTATGATGCTCCTCTTAAAATAATTAGGACATGAGAGGCTATAAAGATGTAGAGATCTAACGTTGGTAGTGCTATTCAGGATATTGCGAGGATGAAGGTTATGTAATCTACATTCCGTAAGTAACTCTTCCCCAGTAAAAGCTTTCCTAAAATCTTCGTTAACGTTAATCCAGTGTTTAGTAGTAAAGAAGGCCTCCGGGCCGCCCCTTTCGAAAATTGTTTTTAAAAACATCGTTGCGTTCGACGCAATACCAGTCAATACGTATAAGATATGAAAAAAAATTCCGGGATGCAAATATTCTTGATGAACGTCTAGGAATAACAATTTAGAATTTTTAGGGAAAATCCTTATTTCATCTACTTCTACCAAACCACTTGGTCAGGATAATTGGACATAAAAATGAAGTTTCGGAATCGGAACGATTTCCTCATCAGATTATCTTTGATATTTCGCAAATAGTCAGTTAATATTTTGAAACATAATCAGAGAGATGAAATCAAAAAAAAATTTCGAAAAAGGGTATTAAAATAGTCATTCTCAAGATAACTATGATGGTCATTTTAAAATAATTAAGACATGAAATGCTATAAAGATATAGAGATCCAACGTTGGTAGTGCTATTCAGGATATTTCGAGGATCAAGTTTATGTAATCTACATTCCATAAGAAAATCTTTCCTAGCAGAAGCTCACCTGATATCTTCCTTAACGGTAATCTTGCGAAAGTAGTAAAAAAGGCCTCCGGGCCGTCCCTTTCAGAAATAGTTTTTAAAAACATCGTTGTGTTGAACGCAATGCTAATCAATACGTATAAGATATAACAAGAAATTTCGTGATGTAAATATTCTGGATTTAACGTCTGGGAATAACAATTTAGAATCTGTAGGGAAAATCCTTATTTCACCGACTTCTTCCAGACCACTCATTCAGAATTATTATACATAAAAATGACGTTTCGAAATCAGAACGATTACCTAACAGATTACCTTTAACATTTCGCAGATAGTCAGTTATTATTTTGGAACATAAACGGATAGATGAAATCGAAAATTTAAAAAAAAAAAAAGTGTATTAAAATTGTCTTTCTCAATATAGCTATTATGCTCATCTTAAGATAATTAGGACATGAGAGGGTATAAAGATGTGGAGATCCAACGTTGGTAGTGCTATTTAGGATATTGCGAGGATAAATGTTATGTAATCAACATTCCATAAGAAAATCTTTCCTAGTGGAAGCTCTCCTGATATCTTCCTTATCGTCAATCCCGGGTTTAGTAGTAAAGCAGGCCTGAGGCCGTCCCTTTCAGAAATTGTTTTTAAAAACATCGTTGTGTTGAACGCAATACCAGTCAATACGCATAAGATATGAGAAGAAATTCCGTGATGTAAATATTCTTGTTTTAACGTCTGGGAATAACAATTTGGAATTTTTAAGAAAAAACTTCATTTCATCGACTTCTTTCAGACCACTTTTTCAGAATTATTGTACATAAAAATGACGTTTCGGAATCAGAACGATTCCCTCGTCAGATTATCTTTAACATTTCGCAGATAGTAAGTTAATATTTTGGAACATAAACGGATAGATGAAATCAAAATTTTTTTTTCAAAAAAGTGCAGTGAAATAGTCTTTCTCAATATAACTATGATGCCCATTTTTTAATAATTAGGTCATGGGAGGCTATAAAGATGTAGAGATCCAACGTTGGTATTTCTATTCAGGATATTGCGAGAATAAAGGTTACGTAATCTACATTCCACAAGAAAATCATTCCTAGTAGGAGCTCTCCTGATATCTTCGGTAACGTTAAGCCAGTGTTTAGTGGTAAAAAAGGCCTCCGGGCCGTCCATTTCAAAAATTCTTTTTAAAAACATTGCTGTGTTAAACGCAATACCAGTCAATACGTGTAAGTTATGAAAAGAAATTTCCTGATGTAAATATTCTTGATTTAACGTCTGGGAATAACAATTCAGAACTTTTAAGGAAAAACCTTTTTTCATCGACTTCTTCTAGACCACTTTTTCAGAATTATTGTACATAAACATAACGTTTCGGAATCAGACCGATTATTTCATCAGATTATCTTTAACATTTTGCAGATTGTCAGTTAATATTTTGGATCTTTCCCAGTAGAATCTCTCCTGATATCTTCGTTAACGTTAATCAAGTGTTTAGTATTAAAAAAGGCCTCCGGGCCGTCCCTTTCAAAAATTGCTTTAAAAAAAATTGTTGTGTTGAACGCAATACCAGTCAATACGTATAAGTTATGAAAAGAAATTTCGTGATGTAAATATTCTTGATTTAACGTCTGGGCATAACAGTTTCAAATGTTTAAGGAAAAACCTTATTTCATCGACTTCTTCCAGACCATTTATTCAGAATTATTGTACATAAAAATGACGTTTCGGAATCAGGCCGATTCCCTCATCAGGTTATCTTTAACATTGCGCAGATAGTAAGTTAATATTTTGGACCATAAACGGACAGATGAAATAGAAAATAAAATAAAAAGTGTATTAAAATAGTCATTCTCAATATAACTATGATGCTCATTTTAAAATAATTAGGACATGAGAGGCTATAAAGATTTAGAGATTCAACGTTGGTAGTGCTATTGACGATATTGCGAGAATAAAGGTTATGTAATCTACATTCCATAAGAAAATCTTTCCTAGTAGAAGCTCTCCTGATATCTTTGTCAACATTAATCCAGTGATTAGTAGTAAGAAAGGCCTCCGGGACGTCGCTTTCAAAAATTGTTTTTAAAAACATCGTTGTGTTGAACGCAATACCAGTCAATACTTATAAGATATGAAAAGAAATTTCTTGATGTAAATATTCTTGATTTAACGTCTGGGAATAACAATTCATAATTTTTAAGGAAAACCCTTATTCCATCGACTTCTTCCACACTACTTATTCAGGATTATTGTACATAAAAATGACGTTTTGGAATCAGAGCGACACCCTGCTGAGATTATCTTTAACATTTCGCAGATAGTCAGTTAATATTTTGGAACATAAACGGATAGATGGTATCGAAATTTTTTATTTTTTAAAGTGTATTGAAATAGTCATTCACTACTAAACACTGGATTAACGTTAACGAAGATACCAGGATAGTTTCTGCTAGGATAGATTTTCTTATGGAATTTAGATTACATAAACTTGATCCTCGCAATAGCCTCAATAGCACTACCAACGTTTGATCTCTATATCTTTATAGCCTTGCTCTTTTTGAAGAAAAAAATTCGATTTCCGCCATCCGTTTATGTTCGAAAATATTAACTGACTATCTGCGAAATGTTAAAGATAATCTGGTGAGGGAATGGGTCTGATTCCGAAACGTCATTTTCATGTACAATAATTCTGAATAAGTGGTCTGGAAGAAGTCGATGAAATAAGGTTTTTCCTTAAAAATTCTAAATTGTTATTCCCAGACGTTAAATCAAGAATATTTACGTCACGAAATTTCTTCTCACATGTTATACGTATTGAGTGGTATTGCGTTCAACACAACGATGTTTTTAAAAACAATTTCTGGAAGGGACGGCCCGGAGTCCTTTTTTACTACTAAACACTGGATTAACGTTAACGAAAATATCAGGAAAGCTTCTACTAGGAAAGATTTTCTTATGGAATGTAGATTACATAAGCCTTATCCTCGCAATATCCTGAATAGCACTACCAACGTTGGATCTCTACATCTTTATAGCCTCTCATGTCCTAATTATGCTAAAATGAGCATCATAGTTATATTGAGAATGACTATTTGAATACACTCATTTTGGAAAAAAAATTTCGATTTCCCTTATCCGCTTATGTTCCAAAATATTAACTGACTATCTGCGAAATGTTAAAGATAATCTGGTGAGGGAATGGGTCTGATTCCGAAACGTCATTTTTATGTACAATAATTCTTAATAAATGGTCTGCAAGAAGTCGATGAAATAAGGTTTTTCCGTAAAAATTCTAAATTGTTATTCCCAGACGTTAAATCAAGAATATTTACATCATGAAATTTATTTTCATATCTTATACGTATTGACTGGTATTGCGTTCAACACTACGAGGTAGTTAAAAACAATTTTCGGAAGGGATGGCCCGGAGGACTTTTTTACTACTAAACACTGGATTAACGTTAACGAAGATATCAGGAAAGCTTCTACTAGGAAAGATTTTCTCATGGAATATAGATTACATTACATTTATCCTCGCAATATCTTAAATAGCACTACCAACGTTGGATCTCTACTTCCTTAAGATAAAAGTTTATTTTTCAGCCTACTGGCCTTAAAAAATTGACTTACTTACACTTCCATTTTTACAGAATTTTCTTAAAACTAACCCTTAAAAACTAAAATCCATCCATTCCTTATTTCTTAATCTGCACGCTCTTACTGCCTTGCCTTCCTCGCTGCGCCTCGCCTCGCTGGCATGTCCCTACTTTTTCGCATTGCCTCGCTTGCCAACCTCTGTTTTCGCAGCTAATACCTAGTGCTTATCTACTATTTGCAATATTTACATCTTATTTATATCTACTTTCTCTCCTATTCACAATCTTTCCTTCTCCACTCTTCTTCCTCCTTCCTTCTCTTCATCTCCATCTAACCCAACAGTCCCTTCACCCATGCTACTTCCCTTTCTTCCCCTTTTCATGCAACAATGCCTCCATGCTTATCTCACTCCTTTCCACCTCTATGCACCCCTCCAACCAGTGCTCCACTCTTGCATCCCCCTTTCCACACAGTTCACAAATCCTCTTCTCCTGAGGAAGCCAGAACCTATTGAAACCCTCCATGCACCCACACCTCAACGTCACATACATATTGCGCTCTTGCCCTTGGAATAATCCACACATACTTCCCGTTGAACCTTGACTCTCTTATCCTTTCTTCTCCTTCCTTCTTCCCTCTCTCCATGCCGTTTTGCTTAACCAAGTCATAAACCTACCGTCCTTCCTCGTGCATCCTTCTCACTTTATACATCTGCAGTTCATTCATTCTAAAATACCTTTCCCTCTCTGCCTCCATCTTCCCACCCCCTCTCCTGTTCTCCTTCTCCCACCAAAACACCCTAACCAGCCTACTTCCCCCCTTTTTCAAGAATTTTTCCTCATAGTTACACGCTCGGCTCTCTGCTAGAATCCTTACACTTGTTCTCCCCGTCTCCCTCCTGACAATATAATCAGGCGTGTTCCTTGCCAACCCCAGGGTCCACTTTACATACCTCTCCTGCGTTCTATTGACCTCTTCACTTTCCTTTCACCCCCACACTTTTACCCCATACAATAGCACACTCATCACTAGTGAATCAAACAATTTCATGCTCCTTCCAAAATCATCTGCTAATAAATTCTTTCCCAACCCCCACACCTGCCTCATCACCACATTTGCCTTCCTCACTCTCTCTTTTATGTGACCATCCACTTCCCCATTCCTCCGAAACACGAAGCCCAGCTACACAAACTCTTTCACCTTCTGCACCTCCTTTCCCTTCCACTTCCACTTCCTCCCCTTATCCCTTTCCCTCCTTTTCTGAACACCATAACCTTGACTTTTCCGCATTCAGCTCTAGCCCCTTTTTATCCAAGTATCTTCTCAACCTCTTCATCATCTCCTTTAAGGCCTCCTCGCTGCTTGCCAAAAACACTACGACATCTGCATACGCTAGTGACCAAATTCTAACCCTTCCTATCCTGACTCCTCCTTCCTCCCCGGCCTCCAGCTTACTTTCCATATCGGCAATTCAAATCGCAAAAAGCGTTGGGCTAAGTGGAAACTCTTGCCTTAAACCCCTATCCATCCAGAATCCCTCCGAAATCCCGTCCCCTCCTCTTACCTTGTCTTTGGTATCTTCATATATCTCCCTCACCCTCTCAACCAGGCCTCTCTCCACTCCCCTATCCGCCATCGCCTCCCACAACCTCCCCCTATCCACCGAAGGAAACGCGCCTTTGAGATCCACAAAAAACTCGTACACTCTCGTCCCCTTCTTCGCTAATTCTCTATCCACCACGTGCTGCAGAACGTAGATATTGTCGATAGTACTCCTACCCGCCCTAAATCCCGCCTGCGTCTCCGGAAATATTCCTCTCCCCTCGACATCCTTCCGCAGCCTCTCTGCCACCACCATCGCGTATACTTTATATGCCACGTTCATCAGCGTAATCCCTCTATAATTTTCCTGTCTATCTCTATCTCCCTTCTTATACAGCGGCACTATTAACCCTTCTCTCCACCCTCCTGGGAATCCCTCACCCTTCCATACTTCCTTCATTACCTCCTTCAGCCTCTCCCTAACACCTTGTGTACTAAACAGCGATGCTTCGTTCTCCACCGCATCCAGCCCTGCTGCTTTGGACCTTTTCAACTTCCTTATCTGCTTCTCTATCTCCTCATCATTCAACTCCTCCATCTCTGCCTTCCCTGTTCTTCTACTTCCCCCATCCATCTTCCTTGAATCTGAGCCCTGGAATGATTCTTTGAAAAACTCTCTCCACTCCTCACTCCCTATCTTCTCGGTAACCCCCACACTACGCTTCCTAAACCTATTTATTATCTTCCAGACGTCCCCCTCTGTCTTAACATTTGCTAAATCCTCTTCCAGATCTTTCTCCTTTTCCTGTTCTTTCATCTTACACACCAATCTAAACCCCTTCCTCATTTCTACGTACTCCTCCCTTCTCGCATTACCCTCTTTCCACTTCTTGTACTTCCTCTTCACCTAGCTCTTCATCTTTTTACATTCCCTATCCCACCACGGCTTCACCAGTCCTTTCTTCTTCTTTCTAAATACCTTCTTTTGCACACAACCTTTCAGCTTCTCTTTCAGATCCTCCCATATCTCTTACACCGACTCCCCTTCAAAGCGTACCTTTCCTAGCTGCTCCTGATACTTCACTATCGCATCCCTCGTCCAGGTTACTCTCTCCCCTATCGAGAATTCTTCCCTGCCTTGCCTTCCGTCACCCTCACCTCTTATCTGCAGACTCAATAGCTGATGGTCTGATTCAACCCTCCCCTCTACTGCGAATTTTTCCGTCTCCTCCCATCCTCGCATATTCATGACCACATAATCTATCACCGATACCCACACCTTACTTACATATGAGTATTCTCCCTCTTTGTTCCCAGTGTCCATACCATTCGCCGCCGCCCAGCCTCTATCCTCCATCCAGTCGCTTAGAATCTCCCCCTCCTTATTTCTTACATTATCCTTCGATTTTTTTCCGAATCTCTCCCCTTCCCTGTAAAGTCCCCCTTCGCTCCCCGTCCTCGAATTAAAGTCCCCACCCAGTACCACCATACCCTCTTCTCTTTCGCCCAGCAGGTCTTCCACCCTTTCTTTAATTCTTTCCATCCCATCCTTATTGTACACTGTCACAAACTTACAATTTATCCCTCCTATTCTTATTTCCCTCATTTGCACTCCCTCCCCCTCTTCTTCAACATGAACTTTTTCCTCTAATCCATCTCTAACTCCGGTTATAATTCCCCCACTGGCCCTTCCTTTCTTCTTCACTCTGACCGCCTCCTAAAGTCTCCACCTATACCCCCTTGGCTGCTTTGGCTCTATTATATGCCATTCCCTTCTTTCTACCCACGTCTCTACCAGTCCAACACCATAAAAGTCTTGGATATACTTATAGCCTCTCATGTCCTAATTATTTTGAAATGAGCATGATAGTTATATTGAAAATGACTATTTTAATACACATTTTTTGAAAAAAAAAATTTCGATTTTATCTACCCGTTCATGTTTCAAAATATAATATTATGTACAATAATTCTGAATAAGTGGTCTGGAAGAAGTCGATGAAATAAGTTTTCTCCTTGAAAATTCTAAATTGTAGAATTTTAGATTCTAAATTGTTATTCTCAGACGTTAAATCAAGAATATTTACATCAAGAAATTTCTTTTCATATCTTATAGTATTGACTGGTATTGCGTTCAACACAACGAAGTTTTTAAGAACAGTTTTTGAAAGGGACAGCCCGGAGGCCTTCCTTACTACCACACACTGGATTTACGTTAACGAAAATACCAGCAGAGCTTCTACTAGGAAAGATTTTCTTATGGAATGTAGATTACATAACATTTATCCTCGCAATATCCTACTACCAACGTTGGTTCTCTACATCTTTATAGCCTCTCATGTCCTAATTATGTTAAAATGAGCATCATAGTTATATTGAGAATCACTATTTAAATACACTTTTTTTTTAGATTTTCGATTTCATCTGTCCGTTTATGTTCCAAAATAGTAACTTACTATCTGCGCAATGTTAAAGATCATCTGATGAGGGAATCGGTCTGATTCCGAAACGTCATTTTTATGTACAATAATTCTGAATAAATGGTCTGGAAGAATTCGATGAAATAAGGTTTTTCCTTAACAATTCTAAACTGTTATACCCAGGCGTCAAATCAAGAATATTTTCATCATGAAATTTCTTCTCATATCTTATACGTATTGACTGGTATCGCGTTCAACAAAACGATGTTTTTAAGAACAATTTTTGAAAGGGGCGGCCCGGAAGTCTTTATTACTACTAAACACTGGATTAAGGTTAACGAAGATATCAGGTTAGCTTCAACTAGGAAAAATTTTCTTATGGAATGTGGATGACATAACATTTATCCTCGCAATATCCTAAATAGCACTACCAACGTTGGATCTCTACATCTTGATAGCCTCTCATGTCCTAATATATGCATCCCACGCGCATGCACTTCACATACATGCACGCGAGACGCACACACGGGCGCGCAGTCTACAAGGAACCAAGGTGAGTGTGGGACATACCAAACGACACCTACAAACTGAACCTTTACTCCTTTCCCGCCAACCTATGTCCTCGAAACCGCTTTCGCATTACTTCAAGGACCTAGGGGTAAGGCCACTAAGTCGTGCTTCGACTTCCATCATACTAGGCCAGCTTGATGGAAGTCGAAGCACGACTTAGTGGCCTTACCCCCAAATGGGCATCATAGTTATATTGAGAATCTCTATTTTAATACACTTTTTTTTAAATTCTCGATTTCATCTGTCAGTTTATGTTCCAAAATATTAACTTACTATCTGCGAAATGTTAAAGATAATCTGATGAGGGAATGTGTCTGATTCCGAAACGTCGTTTTTATGTACAATAATTCCGAATGAATGGTCTGGAAGAAGTCGATGAAATACGGTTTTTCCTTAAAAAATCTAAATTGTTATTCCCAGACGTTAAATCAAGAATATTTACATCACGAAATTTCTTTTCATATCTTATGCGCATCGAATGGTATTGCGTTCAACATAGCGATGTTTTTAAAAACAATTTTTGAATGGGACGGCCCAGAGGCCTTTTTTACTACTAAACACTGGATTAACGTTCATGAAAATATCAGGAGAGCTTCTACTAGGAAAGATTTCCTTATGGAATGTAGATTACATAACCCTTATCCTTGCAATATCATGAATAGCACTACCAACGTTGAATCTCTACATCTTCGTAGCCTCTCATCTCCTAATTATTTTAAAATGAGCATGATAGTTATATTGAGAATGGCTATTTTAATACACTTTTTTTGCAAAAAAAATTTCGATTTTATCTATCAATTTTTGTTCCAAAATAATGCGAATATCGTTCTGATTCCGAAACGTCATGTTTATGTAGAATAATCCTGAATAAGTGGTCTGACAGAAGTCGATGAAATAAGGGTTTTCCTTAAAAATTCTAAATTGTTATTCCCAGACGTTAAAGCAAGAATATTTACATCACGGAATTTCTTTTCATAAATTATTTGAATTTTGGGTCATAGAAAATGTTAAAATTCTGAAAATGCTATTGAGAAATGAATTATAAAAGTGCGAGTGGAAACATGTTCGTAGCCCAAAAAGTGCGGCTAGTTATATATTGTTTAAAAATAGTTGGTATACTTCGCGTGCTTGCAAGCTCTGTCCCCTCTAACAAACAATAAAAGTACCACGAAAATATAAATGCCTTGTGTTTACTCCATGTAGACGGATTGCAGAAGTGAGGGGTTTAATAACAAAAAATTGAATAAAAAAATAGCACTAATACGGATAGGTATAAGCGGAAATGAAATTTGAAAAATGAAAGCGTAGGAATAGAATTTACTATTAGGAAGAATCTAGAAGAATTTTTAATAAAAAGTACGGAAGTTAGAAAAATAAAGCGGCATCAGTAACAAAATTTGGCGCGCAAAATCACCGTTTGAGTGACTTAAGCCAAACAACTCCATGCATTCCCGCCCTCAGTGGATACTTGCGCTACGTGGTCAGGCCACGCACAACCCCCAAGTAGTAAAAGCCGAGACGCTCACCTGAGTGAACGTGCCGATTTTTAATCAGCCACAAAAAGCTCTGATTCACGCCGTTAGTATATAAGAACAGAAATAATTTCCAAGGAAAAATTTAATTAGTCTTAGATCAGGAAAGATAAAAAGTATTTCTAAAATGGCCAACCCGGTAGAAAATGTAAGAGAAGTTAGAGAAAATAATATAACTCCAGAAAATATGATGGAAGTAGACAACTCACAAGCAAATGCGAGTAATTCAGAAAATGAAAATATTGAGAGTCAATAGGTCGGAAACAATAATAGAACAGAAGAATTAGCAAGAAACAAATTTCGAATCAGTAACGGTTAGAAGAGAATTAGATTGGGGGCAGTACAACCAAGTCAAACGACAGGTGCAATCCCAAGAACGAAAAGAGAAACACAGACGCAATAAAGAAAGTTCGCCAAACCCATACCGATATAACAGTAGTACCCAGCATATACAAGCATTTGGTTTACTTTCTGCCAATACCGAAAATACGTTAGGCAATTGGAGAATAGATACTGAAAATAGAAGCAGTTTGAAAATCAGGAGTAAGAATTTAGTAAAAGAAATATGGAAATTGAGGCAAAGAGAAAAGTACAAAACAGACTATGAAGAGACAAAAAATGTTTAGAAATGAGAAATCTAGAAAGAGATGGAATACTTAGAAAAGAAATAGACAGGATAGATAGAGAAAGAGCAGAGAAAGCAAGAACAGGCCGTTAGAGATTACGCATAGAGATAGAAAGGCAGAACAAATAAAAATAAATAATCAAACTTTTGAAATTGATTCATGACGATAAAATAGATAGAATTTTAAATTCGACAAAAAATTTAATGACTCAAAATAAAATAGGTAGTAATACTGTTCGTTTCGTAGAAACATAATGATATTTTAATGAGCAAAGACACGCGGTATCAGGTGCAAGTGAAAGGATCATAAATAATAGAAGTAGCGGTCAATAAGACATATATTCGTTACCGAGACCGGTGCAAAGGCAATCAATTATGAGAAGATCAAACTTGCCTCAATTCGAAACAGAGAGGCAAAGTAGAATTTAATAGAATTAGAGAGCGCGATAGGGAAAGAGAAGAGATGAATGAAAATAATGTTAATGAAATTCCAGCAACTCTATTTCCATTTGGAATGATTGAAACGTCAGTCCAAATAATGTCAAACTGGCCTATACAATTTAAAAATGATACGGAAAACAGTCCCACTTATTTTCGGAATAGTTAACTTAGATTCAGGCGAGGTTATAAAATTAGCGAAACAGATATATTAGAAAATTTAGATGCTGTTTTTGAAGAAGAAGCTTTAAGTTGGTTTCAGGTTAATGGAGACAATTGGCAAAATTAAGACCAATTTATTGAAGATTTCAAAGATGCAGATTTAAAAGAGTGATATACAGAAATAATTAAAATAAAATAAAATTTTGTAATCAGTAAAAAGCATAAGATGTTAACTCTTTTATAACGGAAATTAAACAATTATTCGAAAAATTAATGCCGCGACCAAGCCTAGAATGGCGATTGAGAAAAGCTTATGAAAATTTGAGAATTGAATATAAATTTAATATAGCGAGAAATGCTTTTTCAAATTTTTCAAAATTAGGAATTTTAGGACGTGAATAGGAAACATAATTGGAAAAATCTAAGATTAGAGGACAACAATTAAGCATTTTAGATAAGGATGATGATAAAAATAACAATAGTGAAAATTATCAAGGAAATTATGAAAATCAATATAACATGAAAAATTAAAATCAAAAAAGAGATGAAAAACGAAATTATAATCAAAATCAACAGAGACAATTTATACCGAGTCGTCAAAAACAACAAAACAGACCAAAATTCCAACCAATATTTCCAAATGGAAATCCAAAATTTTTTAATTCAAGATTTCAAAATTTTCGAATAATAATAGTTTCAGAAATCAGAACCCAGTTTGGCAATTATTAGTACACGATTAATCAGCTGTTAGGAAACACACAGACACAACAAACGAATGAGTCTCCGCAAATACAATCGCTTTTATATAACGCGGAAGAACATAATAATTCAGAAGACAAAAAAGATAACAAAGGACAGAATAAACATAATACAACTTCAAATGAAGAGAAAAGAATTGATAATAAAAAAGGTGAAATTAATCAATGCAACAGGATTTTATGGATCCGAATTTAGGAAACCGAAATTCAAAATATAAATCACATCAACCCATTACATGCTACGATTGTGGGAAAATAGGCCATTTTGGATGATAGATTTTAGAGATCATGAATTTAGAGTGTTAATTGACACCGGTGAAACTCACTCATACATACGTAAAAATTCATAAAGACAATACAAGAGTTAGATTATGAAATGAAAAAACCGAAAAACGATACACTAATGGTCGAAAATGGCCAAAAATTAAAAATTATAGGACAAGTCTTGATTCCAATCAAAGTAAGTCATACGGAAAAATACTTATTATTCAGGCTGGTACCAGATTTAAGATCGATAGGAATAATTGGAACCGATATGATATAAAGACTAGGTTACCAGAACCGGTAATGGACGATACCGAGGAAAATAAAAGTAGGAACAATGAGGAAATGAAATTATACTCGGAACTAAGATAAGCCTGAGAAACCACGTGCGAGAGAAAGAGACAGATTTGTTACCGTACGAAGTCTCTTCTCCCATGTCGCCATTCATCCCACCCCAAGCTCTCCTTATAGTCCAGTCAACGAAGCTCTGAAATAACATTCTTAAGGCTGCATCAGAAATGGATGCATTTTTGCATACACCCTATTTTTGGGTTGATAAACCCGAATCTGTAATCAATTTTCAGTTACAATGCTTTTCTCTCGCTGAAAATTGATTTTCCGAAGTTTTCCGCTTTTTTCACAGGAACTACTGATCGTACCGAAAAAATAATGCAACCGCGTTGTCGAGGAGGTCATTTTACATAGATAACGACTGTCAAATACATTTTGATAAGTGTAAAATCTCAAGAAACGAGCGATTGTTTGAAACGGCGATATATATAGATATAGTGCGCGTGGTGCTCCCGCCGACTGATGCGAGAGCGAGAGAGATGTGAGAGAGAGAGCGCACGAGCATCAGTCGGCAAGAGGGAAGCTTGGTAACTGAAAATTAAAAATGTTATTTTAGGGCTTCGTTGACTGGACTATGAATTCAACATGAGAGGTTTAAGATTGAACGTCGAAATATATTGCATTTTCAACAAAATAGTTGAATTTCTAGCCTAAAATGATTTTCTAGCAAAAGAGATGAATTTTTAATCCAAAATAACGATTTTTCAACAACAACGGAATTCGATTTTGACCCAATTGTTGTATTAACAACCAATTTTTTAGAATTTCATTTAATTTTCAACCCAAAAGGTTGAATTTTCAACAAAAAAGTTTATTTTCTACTAAAAAAGACGACCTTTTTACCATAAAAGATAAATTTTCTACCTGAAGACAAACTTTCAAACGATTGAATTAAACAAAAAAGAAACGAATTCTTAACAAAATAGTAAAATCCTCCACCAAATAGGTAAAATGTGGAATAGAAGGGAAATTTTTCAAAAAATTGAATCGTAAGAGTTTCAGTTTAAATGATTGATTGTCAACAAAAAAAAAACAATTTTCAAAGAAGAAGACTCATTTTGTACCAAGAAGATAAGAGTTATACTAAAAAAGACTAATGTTGACCAAAATAAATAAATTTTCAACAAGTTGATATATATAAGTTATATTGATATATATAAGTTGATACATAGTTGATCTTCCCCTTTCCCCTGGAATTCGCACCGAAATTTCGGTACGCGTTGGCATGGTCTTATAATAATCTTATTTTACAGAAAATAAAATATAAAAAATACGTGAGTTCTCAACTCAAAAAGATCAATTTTTGAACGAAAAATGGAATATTTAAATTTTCAGTTGAAACAAATAATTTTCAACCAAGAAAAAAGGACTTTTCCACAGAGTAGTTGAATGCTCAACTGGAAAAATGTCAATCTAATTTCCAACTTGGAAAAAACGAATATTCAATTTTTAAAAATGAGTTTTCTACCAAAAAGACCTATTTTCAAAAAAATACATTAATTTTCAACTGGAAAAATATCAATTTTCAAGCAACAATGACATATTTATTACAAAAATTTATTTGCGACTAACAACAAAATGAATTTTCAACCAAATAGTTAAACTTTTAGTTGAAGAAATGAATTTTTAACTAAAATAATGAATCTTCATCTAAAAAATTATTGTTTTACCAAATAGTTGAATTTTCAATTTCAAAGATGAATTTTCTAACAAGAAAGACAAACTTTGCAAAAAATGCACGAATTTTTAACTAAAAAAGATCAATTTTCAACTGAAAATAGAATTGTCAAATTTTCATTCAGAAAAATCAATTTTCAGCAACGACGGGAAACAAATTTTCAACCAAATAGTTGAATTTTCACCTAAATCAGATACATTTTTCACTAATTTCCAAATAATTTTCTACCAAGGATATGAGTAAATGTCCAAAAAGATACATTTTCTACCGAGAGGATTAAAAATATTTTTATCTTAAACCAAAAACGTTTAAATTCAACAAAAAAAGAATTTTCTGCCAAAAAATACTAATTTTTAACAAAATACATGAATTTTTAACTAAAAAAGATAAATTTGTAAGCAACAATGGAATATTAGCATTTTCAGTTAGAAAACTTTATTTTCAACAAACAAAGCAATTAATTTGTATCGAAGTAGTTGAAAATTCATATCATTTAGCAAAAAATTAATCTTCTAGGCTGGAAATTTATCTTTATGGATGAAAATTCATTTCCTCAGTTGAAAATAAATTTTTTCTTAAATTGAAAATTAGTTTTCTCAACTGAAAATTTATCTTTCTTGATAGAAATTTAATCTTATTGCTTGATAATTCATCTGCTAGGCTGAAAATTCTTCTCTGTTTAGTTGAAAATTTAATTCTTCTCTTCCAAGTTGAAAATGTATCTAGTTTAGGTGAAAATTCTACTATTTTGTTGAAAATTCGTTT